>JANFOE010002439.1:25000-60373 GCA_025667525.1 Glebionis coronaria | reverse complement strand
ATGGCGGTTATGTTGTGAATGCTAACAAAATGTGGTGTATCAGGTGGTTTATGCTAGAACAACTCTTCTGCTCACTCAAAAGGGATAACATCATTTATTATTGAGAAAGGCATGCCAGGGTACACTTTCTATTCATTTCAACGTCTTTATGGCTAAAAAAGTATTGAAGATTTATTTTTTAAACGTTTGTCTAATAAATATTAAGAAGATTTGGTTTTCTCATAATGCAGTGCAATTAGAATTATAAGTTCTTTGTTATTACTAGCATCTTCAAAGAACTTTATTCTTTACAATTTTTGATGCAATACTTACAGGTGTTGCAACAACAAGCTCACTACCTTTGACGCTATGAAACGCTTGATATCAACAAGTGAAATAGAGTTTAAATGGATTAGCCGACGCACTGTCACGATCTTGGACCATGAAACTGGTGAGATGCTGCTTTTTTTTCTTAACCTTCTATCTGTGCAAGATATAAGCTGCTGGTCGTACTTATTAACAAGTTGAATTGAATACTATTGTATTTATAAACTGTTTTAAGAAATACAAATTTTTTCTTTTTGATGTATATATACAGGTGAAATGTGTGGTAGATAGTAGCAAGTTTTTGTATAGAAACATATATAATCATAATGACACTATACTCAAGGTCTAATGCAAGCTTAAAATCGAATAACAAATCTGTCTTAAGGGGTGTTTGGCCACTGCTGTCAAAAAGGGTGTTTGGTCGCAGCTATCTACAGAGGGTGTTTGGTTACTGCTGTGAAGAAGAATTATAGTCATCATTTTTTTATGCTTTACTCTTTCTGTTATATTAACTTATCGTAGTATTTGACGGGAACGTGATACATAAAAAATGGTTTGGGACA
Source organism: Glebionis coronaria (assembly GCA_025667525.1). Taxonomy (NCBI): domain Eukaryota; kingdom Viridiplantae; phylum Streptophyta; class Magnoliopsida; order Asterales; family Asteraceae; genus Glebionis; species Glebionis coronaria. The sequence continues at coordinate 59,504 of JANFOE010002439.1, read as the reverse complement.
AAAGCATTAATAGATAACGATGTTCCATCAAATGATGCTTTAATAAAAACTGGAACACCAGATGATGCTGGAACGAAAGGTTAAATAGATTTCATTCAATAAGCGTTGATCAGTTCCAAGCATTATTTTTCATATAAAACATATGCATTATCTATGTATATAAAACTGACAAGTTATTTTTGTGGTCGTCATCGGCATACAGAGAACTTCGACTACTTGTGCACACCTACTATCAATTCAGATGAAATGCAGGAATTAACAAGTACTGTGACTTTGATTCTGGGAACTCTCTGTTAAATGACAGTCTCCGGGTAATTCTTAATAACCTTTGCTCATTATCTTAATTACTGTTCCCAAATATGGATATTAAGGTATAGTTTAATTCACAGCTCAGTTCCATAAAGAATACTAATCAGATTTATTGATATGGATGTGCACAGCAAGTCATCTCTTTAGTTGGTGAACTTCAAATTTGTTCAAAAAAAATATAATGACAGTAGTAAATTAGATTATATTTACTTTCTACTCAGAGTTTCTATACTATGGTTTTCATTGATCTTTGCCTATATACATTATTGGTCCACTGTCTCCATTATAAAGATTGAAGAAAAAATTTAATTATTGTTTTAGGATATTTTGATATTGCTTATTGTGTTCATTACCTTGCAGATTTGTAGAAGTAATGGCTACGTTTTTCTTGAGGGCTTTAGGGATTGTGCTTGGCGTCTCATTCAGGTAAATTCCACTTTGTTCCCTTTCCCTGGATTTTGTTTAAGATGCGAGTTAGTTTTATAAAAGTACCAGCCCATGTATAACATATGTGCATGATCTATTATTGTTTTCTAGAACAGTTTATGATTTAGCTGAAGGCTAATTTAAAATTATCTATTATTGTTTTCTAGAACAGTTTATGATTTAGCTGAAGGCTAATTTAAAATTTGTATATACATGTTTGCTAAAACGATAGTCTTTTTTTTTGCTGCAGATTAGTATATACACACACAACATTTTTCGATGGAGGAAAAGATATCGCGTTTGCTCAAGGAGTTTTGTAACAGAGGGGATTTACATATTTTGGTTAGCAGTAGCCTGGGAAGTATTTTTTGGAGCCATCAACGAGGTCTGAGATTCTAATCGCTAATGTGTTTATATGCTGTTTTGAGTTTTTAAGTTGTTATGCTTATTGCAGCGTACATAATAAGATCTTCAAATTAGCGGGGTTTTAACCAGTTAAGCTTTTCAAAAGAAGCAATCGAAAAAGTCTTTATATTGGCAAGAACAGTTAAGCAAATCAATGGTTAAAACTAAGATAAAAAAGTGAATAAACCCAATAATAATGTCATATAAGTCTATGGACATAGAATCATTTGGATCCAAACTCATAATAAGATATATCGAAAGGGTATTTCGCAAATGCGAATAAGTTCTAAGTTTAATGAGGTATGCTCACTAATTTTAGAATTGTTTCGGATCCATAGATTATGGTTTAATTCTTTTTCGTTGATATTGATTACGATGGAAGATGTTGATGAGAACAAAGCTGTCAACCAAATGAGTGTTTCCGCAGTCACATGCTCGCATGTCACCAAGGCCACTTCGACCAGTTTCGGCTGCTGAGGTTGAGTTGGACAAGGGATCGGAGATGTGTGGTGATGGGTTTGGTCAACTTTTATAAGCCATTGGATTAGCTAATCATGCTCAAGAAATTTGTGTTACACTGTTTGAATAATATGTTAAAATATTTCGGGTCAACGTTATGCAAATATGATTCGTGAAGGACATTTACGAAATATATCCATGTTTATGATGGTGCGGTTTACCATGACTATCAACATTAACATTATGTTGGAGGGAAAATCCAGAGCAATTTTGCATCTGTGTTTACTTATTGCGACTACATAAGGGTATGCATTTGGACAAGGATATATATCTCCATTTTTTATCACGAACACCGAGGACCAGAAATCTGATGTGCTGGGTGTGATCAAATATTATCTTATTGTCATTTTTTTAATGATAAGGTAACTAGCTGCAACCAACAAATTTCTATAAGTAGGAAATTTTGTTATATACTCTACTCAGAAAGGGTAATTACTACTATGTTTTATCTTTTGAATATATACGTGCTGTCACTCTCTTACTTTATTAAATAGAAGTGCTCATGTATAATACGCCAAATGTGCATGCATACTCTATTATCTTTTTACTGGATTGTATGTTCTTCTCAACTCAATGATTGTAACAAACATTAATATAACTTGTCCTTCACAATTGTATTTTGCAGTTCGCCATCTTCCATGTTCTTTCTCAAGATTATAATATAGAGATTGTAATAGAGAGATTGATACCAAAAGTACCGAATAAGTGACACGGATGGATGTGTAGACGAAATAAGCCTCAAATGGTTTAAAAGGCATGACGAGAGGACTTAAACGAGACTGATGAGGAATGTTAAAAGTAACATAGTACTTGAGGTTGAAAATGCATTATATAATCAAATCAACCATACTTGAGGAACGTTAAAAGCAGAGCTTGATGAACTCACAAGAAGTGGAAAGGTACCTTTTATAGATTATTGTTCAGTATACAGAGATAGATCATCATTTAGCCTATTATTGGCATTGCCAATAAAATATGGCATTCTGACCTATGCTACATTATATTGCGTGTGCAGGATCTGTTGTTGCTGATTTCGAAGATAAATTAGTGAATTGGACCTAATCCTGCCACCTAAAAAGGCCATAGGGAACGTCGACTGGCTATCTTGGTTTATCGTCTTACCATCATAAGCAGACAAGAAAGACCTACGCGTATTGGAAGGACTGAATGTTCTAAAGGCAGTCCCTCGAGTATTATCTAGAATTTCCAGGGTTAGCTCCAGATATCAGATCTTGTCTTTAATTATATTCTCAATGATATTTATTTCATAGATTATATGAAACCCTGTGGTGGACAACTCTAGGACTTCTAGCTCCCGATAATCTGAGCTTGCGAGCATATTAGAGAAGACCTGTTCTTAACGCTTCATTGAGATATTTAGTGTAAATCACAATTTTTACAAATTGATTAATGACAACACTATTTGAGACATATAGGAAGGAATTGTAGTCATTCTTGTGCTACACGTTAACAATATGGATGTGGTTAATATAGTTTTTAGCTAACTGATTGGAAATTTTATTTACCATCGTATTGCATGATAAAAACTATTTAGTTTCATATTTTAACACATGGGTTTTAGTCTTTTAATATCATAGAACTTATCAAGAAGATAAGAACATAAAGTAGAAAAAAAGAACATGATTCCTCATAGTCCAGACGCTCGCCACACTCGATCACTTTTTTGTGAATTTAAAAGTCAATCAAGTAAAGTTAAAGATCAAAATGAGATCACTGACGTATATGAAGAGCTAAAGGTTGACAGTAATGAAATAAAAAACGACTCTAATATACTCTTTAGTTTACAAACATTGTGGGAATATAATCCGATCTTTTGAATATGCACTTGCGATTCTCTACAAATATGGATGAACTATTATACCAAAATGCTTTTATAGCTATATCTTCGTTGGAGTTTTGTTCGAAAAGAAATAAAGTAATGCATCATGTTAAGATGCACTCACGTGTATCAATTGCTGGTTAATAATAGATGTGTGCATACAAAATGGGTTTCTTTTCATATACCAGATTAGGGTGTAACGAAAAGTCGACCCGAACCGAGTATATTTGTGTCAGGTTATTTGGGTTTAAATTTTAATTCGGGTCAATCTGATTAACCTGAATTCATAATCAAGTCGGATAACGGGTATGAATATTTTGTGCAACTCGGGTTCAGGTCAACCTGATTGACTCGAATGAGATTTATTTTTGTTATTTTTTTTTTTACTTTTTTACATAAATTGTATATAATTTTTATTAAAAAAGAGTAAAAATATAGAATTTATATATTTTACTCAAATTCAGGTTGACCCGCCTCGGGTAGACCCGAACCCAACTAACCCGAGTTAAAATAAAGTCAGGTTCAGATGTCATATTTTTATCCTCGATCCGAATTAGACCTGAACCGAATGACCTGAAGTCGATCAACCCGACCCGATTCTTAACCATATACTTGATCGCCAAATTTGAAAGAAAATAGAGTAAACTTAAAGTGAAAAAAAAGGTATAGAAGAACACCATACAATTGTTATTATTTTTCTGAACACCATATATTGGAAAATAGACAAAAGTTCAATACACATCCGTTATTTAGCATAGACTCAACAAAACATACAATTCTGATGAGAGTTAAATCTTCTTTCTATGAAGGATATACGTATATAATTTCGACAAACTATTATTTCGATTTTATTAAGTCGCGTTTTATAAAATTATATATTTTTTTATATCCGGTTTAATGTTATTATATCATGCACGTTACTACTTTTATTATTAAATATTCTTAAGGATAAAGCCGGCAACACAAGTTTTTTATTTATTTAACGAATGTAAACAATTTGACAAAAATTGCTACTATGTTTAATAATTAATATTATAAAATAGAATAACACCAATATTTAGCTAAACAAAAAAATATAAACGATAATTACAAGTCATACCCGCCCATCGGGCGGGTCTTGCCACTAGTATATATATATATATATATATATATATATATATATATATATATATATATATATATATATATATATATATATATATATATATATATATATATATATATATATATATATATATATGTATGTATATATATATATATATATATATATATATATATATATATATATATATATATATATATATATATATATATTATATATATATATATATATATATATATATATATATATATATATATATATATATATATATATATATATATATATATATATATATATATATATATATATGTATATATATATGTATATATATATATACATATATATATATATATATATATATATATATATATATATATATATACATATATATATATATATATATATATATATATATATATATATATATATATATATATATATATATATATATATATATATATATATATATATATATATATATATATATATATATATATATATATATATATATATATATATATATATATATATATATATATATATATATATATATATATATATATATATATATATATATATATATATATAAGAGGAGGGTATGCCATATCATATCTACGTCATCACCTTACCATTTATTATTTAAATTTTTGTATTTTAATTATTTTAATTTTTTTAATGAATTTTCGTTTTTTTATTTTTTTTTTAAATTGTCAACAGTAAGGTTCGAACTATTGACCTTCCGTTCAACATATAACTTGGTTTACCATCTAAGCTAGGCGATAGTTGATGTTCATCAATTGTAAACATAATTAATATATTCATCCAAATTCATATGCACATCAACATCAAGATACAACAAATCTATACTATTTATAGAACATGATACTTAACTTTTTAATCTCCCATGCTACTGGAGGTTTCAGATTATAACTAATGAACGACGAATACATAATCTGTTGTACATGATCGAATATAGAAATGTTAAATCATCTGAAATCTATTCGTTCAAGTTTTTAGGTCGATTAGTTTTTATGGTTTTACATGGAAAACCTATATCATCTTGATTTATAAAACCTCGATCAACAAGGTATGTTTTTTAATTCTTTGTGTTTTCATTTGATTCTACTTTAGGTTTATGTTGTAATTTATCTTTTTCAGTCATTGGTGGGTTTATTAGGTTTGATTAGTTGACTGCCATTACCAGTTGCTATCTGAAGCAATTTTCTTATTATCCTTTTCATGGATGCTATAGGTAGGTGAGTCCATGTTGTTATTACGCATAAAAACAGGATCACCAGGTGGATTGATCTCATACATTGGCGTTATATCCTCACAAAACCCTACTACACCCCTAATTTTATTCATTCTTTCGTTCATCATTCATCATCGATATTCATCCTGCGTCTTCTTTTCAAGAACCCTAATAAGGGCAAAAAAAATTAACATCTTTTTCAAGAACCCTATTGTACCCGTTTACAAGGTATATACAAGACCGGTGATCACATAGACTGTTGAATATTTGCTTAAATATTGGTATGTTTTCTTATAAACATCTTTTGTTTTGTTATAAAAGTGTGTTTTAGTTTAAATATTGATATGTTTGTTTTAGATGACCAGTAAACTCTTGCCATTGACAACTTAACCAAAACATATTTGTAAACTCTACTGGGCCCCTCGATGAATTGTATAGATGAATGTGTGGCCACACCCAAAGGCAATTAAGATGATACTTGATTGATTTGGTAATCTAGTTCAATATCTATATCGAAAAACAAAATAGTTAAGCTTAAGAATGACTTATGATCCATGTCTAAAGTTTAACAGAGTATCTGAAACAAAAGGATGACTGATATCTAAACCATTTAAATGAGATGTTTAAGAAACTATCCTCATATGTTTCTAGGGGCATTGACGTGTTTCTAGACGCTAACCTTTGCTTGTATCGTTACTTGATTATTATGACTTGCGCAAGTGGGAGCTGTTGGAGTATGCTCGTGTCATAATAAATAATTATACGGCTAGACACATGTGAGCCTATGGGGTCACACACATATACACTGAGGTACCATTTACTATAGCGTATCTATTGTATTTACGCTATATATAAAACTTACGTAACTTGAGATAAAAAGAGGAAAGACCAAGGTGGTCAAGTGTAACTTGTATGATTATTAATGTAATTGATTTAGTCATTCATACTAATTAATTATGATTACTAATATTAAAACCAAGTATTAGAAGTTACAAATTGGGGTTGAAAAAATGAGATTCTCTCACCCTTTTTCTTCTTGGTTTTCATACGACAAACAAAAAGAACAACAATGAAGATTGTGTGTTTTTTTGTTTCATTGGTAAAACATTCAACCTTTATTATGGTTAATTGTTTACAAAGAGTTACGGAGTTTAAAAGACTAGCATCTACTGGTATACAAGGAAGTGTAGTATGGATACATCATAGAGATGATCTACTTTGATCATTGGGTTTCTTGGTTATATCTTTTGTTGGTGATTAGTCTCCATTCGATCCTACCGAATCACGCTTCAAAGGTATACTTTTATCTCCCCTTTTTATTGATTAATCATATGACTCTATGGATCCGTTAATAGGTGCATTTTCTGCTGCATTTATTATTTGTTCATATCATGTTTATATGGATAATCACCTATATACCTTTACTGTAAGTCACCCTTATGACTGGTCACGGTCCACTCATTTTGACTACCTCAATGTATAAGGCATGAAGTATAAAACATTACTTGATGATGAAATCGTGGTATAATATGAACCGGAACCCATATTTCTCACTAAATATATAATATAACCTGAATCCATGATAGAAATATAACTAACAATAGTTTATAATCAACAACTAGCTTCTGATGAACAAGCCTATATTGGGAAACTCAAATTATAATCTAAGCGGTTGTTAAAGTGTCACATCAGGTACACGAACATAAGTAGACAACACATACACTGACATATACAAAAATCACAGAGCGGCATATCATCTTAGAGTGACAAGCGATTTGTTTAGCTTGGCTGCTTTGTACAAGAAAATATTATTCGAAAGCTTTGTATTTTACTCTACCCGCTACGTTGAAAGGGAAAAATAGTTTTGGCTCTGGCATCGCTTCTTTGTTGCTACTGTCAGCCCACTCTAGATCTAAATTGCCACTTGATCTAATAGATGCATCAATGTGTGATATAAAGAAGATCACCCAAATCACATATATTTTGAAAGAAACCCATTTAATCGAATTATGAGGCCTCAATGAACGATCGTCGTTGTTTCAATACATTAGATCGAACCCCAAGAGATATACTCGATTTTCCAGAAGGTCTATTTGGAAATTTATCGGTTATGCTATTTATCTGAGTAAAACCCTTTACCCAAAAAACATTAAGAAATTATGTTGGGAGGAGACTTTAGGCAACCGCTTTCCATTAAAAAAAGGCATCCAAATACGAACTTATAGCTGAATCTATTACAGAATCATACTTATGGCCACATTTTAAAGTGTACATGCTTCAACAAAACATGAGGCTTCAGCGTGCATGCAGTCAGGAACATTTATGGAGGTCGAAAATCAGATGACCCCATAATTAGAGGAAAGAAGGTACGCATGTGCACCTCAGAACGTTTGACTCACCTGGTTATGAGTCATTCTTTGCTAAACAACAAGGGGTAGTTGCACCTCAGAATGTTTGGTATGTCATTCTTGGTGGAAGACAACCTAAGATCTTGAATTGCCTGCACGGACGGTATTTGGATGTCTCTGACAATTCACCCAAAAGGCCATTTACTGCGAATCAGGTACATATACATATTGAGACACCATAGCAATGAACATAAGTGCGTTTAATATTTGTGATACATATATCTTATCCTTTGACAGTGTTTAAGTTTTATTCTTTGCACAATAATTAGGACGCCTCACTCCCATGGATCTTCTTGCGATTGTTATAGTGGTATACAAGACAGTTGTTCTCTATTAATTGAGATTGCTATTATCAATTATTTTTTCAATTCGTGTCAAATAGTCTATGATCAAATAACCTAATACTTTTAACCCTTTGGTTTGCTAACTAATGAAAAGGTTTGTGTTTCTATGTTAATCTCTAAGGGTTAACTCAAATAGTCAATTTTTTGCTTATTTTTAATTCGATGGTATTTTTTAGCTTTGCTTAATTGAAACATACACAATTCTTATTATAATCAGATTATAGTATTATAAAAAAATTAAGTTTTGATAAGTTTTCTAGCTGGTGCTGAAGGTTTGGTTAATCATCAGTGTTGGATACGGAGATGTGCATATTTGAATGGGAGGGTTATTGAAATGACCAGAGTATTTTGGGTCTGTTTTTTCATTTTAGTGGGCTGCCTGATTAGAGTATCTTTAAGGGTCAACCGGATGTGGTGAGCGATTTTTTTAAGTAGTGATCTTTTAATGTTTTTTTGTTTGTTTTTGGGTTTACTGTGTGAAATTTGATTACGTATTGGGATGTGCAGTCATAAGTGTTTTTCAGAGTTGATATTATGTCTGCATTCACGTCGATTAAGGCTGTTACGAAATATTATACGATGGTTTTGTACAGATATTTAGTTTAATGGGTAATGGGCTGATGTAAAATTTCTATTTTAAGGAGTGCAGTGTCAACGTTTTAAGCTGTATTTAGGCTTACTACAACTCTGCCATTTTATTATGTATTCCTATTTTTTTTTTCATGTTTAAGGGGTGTTTGGTTTGCTGCAAACTGTTGTTTTGATGAGGTGTTTAGGTATGAATGATGTGATTTATATTGGTGTCCTACATCAAATATTATTTCCAAATGTTGATTCTCTATGTGTTTACAATTCAGTATTTCTATGCAAGTTTCACACCGAAATGAAGCAAGAGCAAGTGTCTATAGTCATGGTCAAACAGAAAGCCAGTCTCGGCCTATCCCACAGGAGCACCTGCACACGTACCTACACGTGCTACGGTAGGAATGTGTTTTGAACCTCCTGATGTAATGGTATTTCGTAGTACAATTACGGTATCTAAAACTAATATATAGATTAATTACTGGAATAATTAATAGGTGTCATAAGTATTATCGTTTAGATTATAATTCTGTTTAGAGTGCGGTTTTCCCCTATTCACAGACCTCACTAAGAATAAGAATAAAGAGAAGGCATTCAAGAGTATTCGCGCTGCAAAACCAGATACAAACGGATCAAAGGTATTGATATGGTACCCTCAATATGGTCAACATCGTATTTTAATGTGATTTTATTGAATTAAGACAAATAAATGATAACTTTTTATAAATTAGGGAGTTCATGAGTTGATGGTGACGAAGAAGAGGATGTATAAGATGTTAAAAAATGTATCTCTTTAAGTCTCTTGAAACAAAGATCTGATGATTGCTTCAATATCTCTACTGTTCTTCTGAAAAACACCTCTTTTGTGTAAAATAAAAAGGGTAAGTACTTACGTTATGCCATTGTTTTTTTGCTATTTCCAGTTTTCACATTTCGTATTTCAAAGTTTCCTAAAATTAATGAGGTGTTTGGATTTATGTTTTGGAAGCATGTTAAATTTCTGGAATTGAATAATTAGTGGTTAGATTTGCTAATCGTGGGTATTGACCTTCATGATTGTTTCTGACATTGTCTACTATCAATAACACCTTATTATGAAAGCCATTGCTTTGACCACCTAAATATGCATAATAAGGCCTCATCAGTAATCATATTATCATCTAACTGTATTATACTTAGTGAAGCTAAAATTGTTTATTAGTTTGAAGGTGGTTGTTATAGCTGCTCGTGTTTGATAAAACTGCAAGAAATTTTATGTTATAATTTCAGGCTGTAGAGATGGTGATGTTAGAATTAAATGGAAAACTTATGGGTATGACCTATAGAGTCCGCAACAGCAAATAGTTATTATTATGAGTTTATAATGCAACATATGGAGATATTTTTGTATGTTTTTTTATCTATACTCGCTATCATAATGGTCATAACTGAACAACTGGTGTTTGGACATAATGCATTTTAAGGTCTGTTTGAAACATACACAGTGTAGTTAATATGATTATTGATTTCAGGCACGGAGCCATGAATGGCTCTTCTCTTTAGAATGACTATTCGTTTTAGGTATCCTTGTGTTCTGGCCATACTAGTACCAATAGTGAAGATTTGCATGTAAGTCTATGTTATAAACCAGTTTATGACCAATGCTTACATTATTGGCAGGGTTAACCGAGTAGATATTATACAATGTTAACCCTGATATGTTTTGGCATTTAGCTACAGGTGAGGGCACAATACAAGGACGATTGTGGTGGTGGTTGAAGTTTTCATTTTAAATAAGCTTTTTGTTCCTTCTAAGCTTCTTTACAAAGAATCAGCAACCACAAAAGGCTCTGATGAATTGGCCTAGCAACTACTGAAAGTTAAGAATCAAATCACATCCAGTTCAAAAAAAGGAAGAAAATTATATAATTAAGATCAAAGGCTGGAATTTTAGGAGTTACTTTGTTGGAGGATGTTGGAACTGCTGCATATCTGAGCTTTCAAGTGGTCGATTTTATTAGAGCTTTGGTTGAAAATCTATCACATTGCTGGTATAAACCTCTTCACTTATTTAGTCCTTCAACGTATGTTTGACGTGATACTGGATGCAGGTAGTTATCTGACTCCCACCTCACCCCCTACCCAAATCGAAATGTAATAACATAAAATATTAATTAAGGAACAATCTTGACTCTGTTGTTAGTTCATTTGTTAATCTTCTTCGGTTGTGTTTTTTATCTTTTGCTTCAGTGTGGCAACCACTACAGGGTTGTTAAAGTTACGTGATACATACCCGGTTGGTGTGGACCTGTGTGGCATGGGAGTCACAGTGAGTTGCCCTTCCTAAGCTCTTTGAAGATGAAAATGTTGATTATTATTGGAGTATCACAAATGAACCACGGAAATAATATGAGCTTTTTCAACGCTTTGTACTTACAGAAAACATGTGAATGCCTGGTAAGCTTATACACCATCATCATTTAGTACACTTATGATAACAGTTTTTCATATCTTTTGTATATATGGCGGCATTTATATTAACTTATATATGGTATAGTACTTGAAGTTACGTTTTTTCTTAATGAATACCAGATTCTTAAAGACGGTGTGGTCTTTTTATTTACTAAAGAAGTGCATTACATTGCAATATTTGGTAGTTTTAATGAAAAACACGTCTTACTGTTGGTTGTGCCTACATGGAAACATGTTTTATGATTATGATCATGATGATGAACATTGGTGGAGGATCATAGTGGGTCTGACTTAGTCCGTTGATAAGGTCATTTCGTTTGCAAAACTATTGACACAGTCTGATGTAAATAATGGTGGAGGGTTCTCTGTTCATGGTATTGTGTCCCCTGTTCAAAATGTAAGCTAAAGAAGTTCATGGCGAGATTTGGAAGTTTAGGCATATCTATGGGGGGGGGGGGGGGGCGCCAAAGAAACGTCTTCTAGCTACTCGATGGAGTTCTTTCATGAACCAAAAGAAGTTGGTTGTTGGAGATTACATTTTGTTCATTCAAGCAGAAAATAAGGATCATTGTGTTGGGTTTAGACGTGCTAAGAGAGGAGCTATTGGTGCTCACGGCGTCCCTACATATGGAAACTTGCCTTCTTCTTATGGACTGGTTTCATCCTTCTTGAGGGAAACTGAGAACATGCAGAAATATTAATCCGACTGAAAGGGGAAAGGCGATGCATGAAGTTGTTCTTGGTTATAATCCAAAGGCAAACGAAGCACCTTCTACTACATCACAAGAAGCTCTTTCTTCCTCATTATCTGAAATTTCTAAATTGAGGAGGTGACCCGGTTAGATCGTGTCTGAGTGGATGTTGTTAACGATCATAAAAAAAGATAGTACAAATCAATTATTTCACCGTCACACTTTGCATCAGTTACTATAGTTGCTGGTGTATTTAATCCTTCCGTTTATTTTGCTTCTCCCCACGATGGTTGGGACAACTGCAATTCGCTACAAGCTGGATCGGTTTGTGGCTAATTTTGTGAAGGTATTGTGCAGCCAAGAGATACATTAAAATGCAATGCCAAACATTCCCTCTTTCTTTACCCAAAAAACAAACATTCCCTCTTAACTCCTCACCTGAATTTTATTTTTCTAACTAATGAAGTTGGAGAGCTTCAGGAAGACACTCATGATGTCTTTTCAAGATGAATATGGAAGTTTGTAAGTAATTTGTTTACAAGTTACTATACTTAAATAACTGAGTTTTATCATTTGATGTATACCCATTTTGCATATACATGACTGTCATGAACCTGACAAACACACCCATCCGTATCACCATGGAGTGTAAACTATGGTACACACGGCGACAACCAAGTGCTAATAGATATGAGGGTATATTAGGGAGAGAGCAAAAGATTCAAAAACAACACCTTTCTTGGCTCATTTATTCTCGATGGAATTCCAGTTGTCCCTGCATGTGAAGGGACGATAAAATTTTGGCTTTACATAGATGCCAGCGGTATTCTTATAGTGTCATGTGAGGTGATATCCACTGGCAACAAAAAGAGTGCAAGAATTGAGGATTAACAAAGTATAAAAGTTGAGGACAGAAGTACAAGAATTAGGAACTCTGGAGATAATTGGTTTAGTAATCCTATCAAAAAGAGGCTAAAAAATACTAATACAATATCAGAAGGAGAACATAATTAAATCATGGATGCTATGCGATTCATTTTTTAATGAAATGACTATACTTTCAGCTTTGTTGTGATCCATATTTGAGCTTTTCTTTGTGACTTACATAGGCTTTTGTATTCTTTTTTCACTGATCATTATTAGCATGCGATATGTTAATAGAATTGAAGTTCCAGCTATGTTATGATATATTCCTACGTTTTCTCCAAGATTGTATCAGCGCACTTCTGATCATTATGATATGTTTCTGGGAAAAAAAACAATTGAGTCAAGTATAATCGCAGTGGAGGTACGAAGTTGAAATATTGCATAACGAACTAAAGGCATAGGTGGAATCATAATTTTGTGCAGTTATAGGACTTAATGGATTTGTTGCTCAGTTATTTATGACTAAACTTATTAACTACTCAACTAATAGAAAATATTACATGAATAAAGATTGTACAAGTAGTTCCTCTCTGCAGTTAGCTCTACGCTTTCTCCAATAAAGATTGGTGAGTTGCGACTTGCGAGTATGAGTGTGCTATCTCATTTCTACATGCTTGATAAAATGACAAATTCAATGCAACAGACGTGGACACTAATTAGGGCAACGTATTTCCAATACATGAGCTTAGTATGAGACATGCATATTAATGATAAGCCGAACTCGCATTGGCAGTTCGGGGTACATTCTACTTTTGCATTTAATCTGCAACGTTATGAATTACAAGTACACTTTTTAATATGTGAATTAAAACTTTTAAATTGAATTTTTTAACATATTATTGATATCACTACAAATTAATATGCATATTTATGTGTATAAAAAAGTCTCATTATAAACGCACTCGAATGTAAAAAAGTCTTATTATCAACTTATCTTAGCTACGCAACACATTACTCCATATGTTAAACGACATTTAGCAAAACACTAGAATCATGACTTAAAAAAGATAGTTAGGTGCCGTTTGACTCGGGATTTTGAAATCCCATAATTTTAAATTTTAAAAAATTTAAATTATTCTGAATTAAGTACTTTAGTAATTAAAATGTCTATGTATATTTGGTTAACAGAAATGCACGATATTTTAAAATCCGTCATTTCTTTTATTATTACTACTTTTTACGGAGTGATGAATATGGGTGTAAAAAACCTTATCTCAGTTACGTTTATTCGGGTCGGGTTACACATGTAAAAATAATGTATTCAGATCAAATCATGTAACTCAAATGATAAATCGCGTTGATATAACCACTCAAGGGTGGCTTAGTGGTAAAAAGATTTGTGGCTATCACTCTAAAGTGTGTGAGGTCTCAAGTTCAATTCTCACTAGGTGCAAACAACCTTGAAGTGGCCACGCCAACCTCCTAAAAAGGGAGGGCTTTACCTGGTTTGAGTCTGTGCGACGGTGGGCTCAAACCCCGTGGATTAGTCGGCCAATGAGTCGGAAATCACGGTTACCAAGAAAAAAAATCGCGTCGATATATGGTTGAATTTTTTTGTATGGGTTGACCCGGAAAAATACTTTTTTAATTTAAATGTTCCCCCCATTCGAAAATTTTGGAAGAACAATTTCCAACTCACTTACCAAAAGACTTGGCCGAGACGAAATTCACTTATTTATGAATGTGAGTTTGACTCGGCTAAATGAATTCTAATAGTGTTATGAGGAAAGAAACTTTTTATCTTTCAATGTTCTTTTAATGTTCTAAACAACTAAAGAAACTTTTTAACATTTCTTTTGCCATTTTCTATTTAACCAAATTTGACTTGTTTATTTATTTTCTCATGTATTAGTATAATACATCTTCAACTATTTAAATTATTACATCTTCTTATATATAAGTTATTCTTAAAGAACCTTTATTTTCAAGAAATAAAAATTATAATCTACAACAAGGTGTAAACAAATAAATGATAGCTTTTAATATTTTTTTACTAAATGTTTAAGTTTTTTATAATTTGTCGCGCACAATTTTCAATAAAGTTAATATGATTTCATACGGATATTTCAAAAATTATAAAACATACTTAGTAATATAATAAATGTATATAATTTGATAAACATTGCTACTATATTTAAATTTTGTTTTTTAGAATACACAAATATTTAACAACCATATTTAACCTAACAGAAAAATGTAAACAATAATTATAAGTCATGGCCTTCCGTTAAAATAATAAAAAGTATTTATTTACCGTTTATGTACAAGCAAGCAGGTCAAGTTTTCATAGATTGTATTAATTATTATTATGTTTTAATGAATATGTTTGAAAGAATAAGCTCTTAAAAAGGAACATGTCGGTATATTTCATTTTAATAAAATTTAATAACTAATGCCTAATTTGCAAGTAGATTTAATTTTTATTTTGTGTGAATCTAACAAGTACCGTTTAGGTTATGTTCTCCGTAGTTACATTTTAATTTATTTTTTTGCAATATACTTCTAAGTTCGTGTTACTTTATTTTCACAGTAGCTTAATTTGATGATAATGCTGAAAAAAGTAAATAATGATGAGGATGGTGAACTAAAAGTAAAGAATGATAAAAAAAATTTTAGAGGTGTGAAATATTCGTTTCATTTTATGTACGAAAATTCCATAAGTGAATTTAAATCCATCTAATCCATTTGAACTTCATTGAATCATAATCAAATTCCCTATACGGATATACATTTTTTTATGCAACGAAAGACACCCTAGTATGGTGAGCCGAGCTAAGTTAAACAACAATCAAAAGTCATACTCGTCAATCTGACAGTAAAAACAAATATTTTCCAATTAAAAAAAGAATATAAACGGCAATAAGAAGTCATACCCGTCCATCGGACGGGTTTTGCCACTAGTATATATATATATATATATATATATATATATATATATATATATATATATATATATATATATATATATATATATATATATATATATATATATATATATATATATATATATATATATATATATAGGTATAATTACAATTTGAAACCACAACCCTAATCCCAATCATATGTGACATGGCACCTTTTATCCAATAAGATTTTAGAATTTCCTAAAAATTCTCTATTTCCCACGAAATACGAGTTTTCCAAACGCAACTTTTTTGAAAATCACGTTTTGGAAAGCACTTCCTTGAAAATCACGTTTAAACGTGCATATGAAAATTTCGGAATTTTAAAAAGAATATCACTAGGAAGGTTTGAACCCCGGTCTTTTAGAGAAGATCTACCCTTCTTACCACTTAGCTATTCCACAATTTATGATTAACTATTGAAAACAAAATACTTAAACAGTTTATTAACAATCCATTCCTGAATTATAGTTTGAGGTTTTAAATATTATGTTTCTTTTATTTTTTTTATCACGATTTAAACTCTGTTTATCCCTTCCACAGATCCTGTATATCGACTCTAAAAAAAACCCTAATATTCATCATCCAATGTTATCATAAATCCCATTTTTTAAAAAAACCCTAAAATTCATCATCTGATATAGACATGATTTCTATTTGAATCATGGTTTTTTTCATCTAAGCAGGCATTAAAAACTTATTAGCGTACCATTAGCAAACAAAAACATTCAATACATTCACGTGAGAGATGGACGTGGAGGATGGTTCAGTGGTCTAATAGGTTTTATTGTTAAAACAAGATATCTATTAATGTATAAATTTTAGATAAATACATACATTATTTAGCATATCTATTTTATTTGTTTGTTTTTTTTTAATTTCTGTCTGAACCCTAATTGTTTTTCTCAATTGCTGAAACACCTCTTCATGTTGTAGCATCAGAAGAACCAAACAAAAAGATGGAAGATTTTGTTGAGAGTATAGTGAATAAGATGGAAAAGGTGGATCTGTAACTTGTGAATA
Source organism: Glebionis coronaria (assembly GCA_025667525.1). NCBI lineage: Eukaryota > Viridiplantae > Streptophyta > Magnoliopsida > Asterales > Asteraceae > Glebionis > Glebionis coronaria. The sequence continues at coordinate 42,318 of JANFOE010002439.1, read as the reverse complement.
AATTTGGTGAAACCTGTTTGCGTGTAGTATTTAGAGTTCCAGGTGGCTACAACCAATATAACGGTCATTCATGTAAGGTAATTTTAATGTTTCATATGTTAATCCTAACAATAAATGTGGTATATTTTATTTTTTATATTCCAAAGTGAAAATCATGATTTCTTTAAAAGTATTTTGGTTTGGTGACTTATGAAAAACGACAAGGAAGATTTGGTGACGGCATAATCATAATGAAGAAGTTTGGTAGCAGTGAGAGGGGCGTGGTAAGAGAGTTAAAGTGACAATGAAATCGTCCTTTAGACGAGCATGTAGTTTCACCAGGAAAGAAGCAGATTTTGATCTTGGAGTTCAGGCAATGGCTATACGTATTGGGAAACTTGATAATAAAGAAGGCCATGAGCCAAATTCAGTTGATAAAGAGAAAGAAGAAGTTGGTGAAGAAGAATCAGAACCCGAACTTTTCGAGTGTCCTAATCAGGTACCTGCTATCAGAAATTAGTTGTATATAATTACAACTTAGCAATGAAAATTTTCATGTTTTCTATTCTTCATAAAGTTGGCTTTAGACAACTGAGGTCTAATACCATATTAGTTTTGTCCCTTCTGTGTTGACCTGGAAGTTACAATTAAATCGGATTGATCGAATATTTTTTTCCTATGTATATTGTCTATTTTGCATTAGCAGGTCAGATGTTATGCGTTTATCTTCAATTTCTTGATATCACAATCATACCATCCCTAGCATTTAGTTACGGTTTTACTTATATGCTTTCTTGGTAACAACACCTTTTTAATGTAGTTCAATATGAAAAAGAAATTAATCTTGGGTAACAAATTTGGATTTATGTCTGGAGGTTTACTTGGAGCTCAATCCAAGAAAAGGAAGCCTCACACTTAAAATTGAGTATCTTTTCTTTTGCAGGATAAAGCAACTTCTGAAAAGCAGGGACTTGGTATCAAGGACCGTCCAAGAAAGGTATCAGGGTGCACTTTCAAGGGTAAAAAAACGTCATTCAACTATAGTGATAGGCATAATTTTGAATCCCAAGATGACCATTCTTCCATAAAACGTAAATTTGATAATATATTAGAATACAAAAAGTCAATGAACCAAAAGTGAAGCTAAAGAAGCTGTGTATACACATATTACAACAATTCTATTTGTTTATTGAATTCTAACTGTACACGATTTTGTTGCAATGAAAGAAAATTATAAGGCATGGGTGCGTGTTTTTTACACTATTAGTGATAGGGGCTGGTGTTCCAGTGTTCTAGTGGCTATGCAAGAATTCAGTCGGACATTGATGAATGTAATTTAGTCAGACTTTCTATTGGTTTGTTAGTTCAATGTGAAATGCAATATCTACACGCATGACCATTATGAATTTTCAAACATGTTGCGCGAGTGCTGACTATGATTTCACAGACCCAGAACAAGAACAAGAAGTATATGCCTCTTGATTTGCGTCCAAAGAAAACCAGAGCCATACGCAGGTGTCTGACTAAGCATCAAGTAAGTGTTGTATCCAGACCATCAGGTAAGTAAACTAAACTAAATTATCTAAATGTCTCTGATAATCCATATTGTTACATGTAATTTATAGGAGGGGAAATCCGTTTAATGAGGTGGACATTACCATGTTTATGAATATGAGTTATGCTACAAAAATAGTTGGCCGAGTTCATGGATCACGTGGTGGAGTCTGGGTCTGCTCAATTACCATATCAACGCAAGGGTTCCGATGACGAGTCGACTCATTCCTGACCAAATAAAGTTGCAGGTGTTTTATCTAGGTCCACCATTGGCACTGCCATTGTTGAAGCTAAAAGTAGTCTCTAAAAGTTAATGTACGTTTCCTACAAATCTGAAGCTTTCTGTTTATTCCCTCATTTTATTGAAAAGTTTTACTGCGGTTGTCTTTGTATTATTACTTTGGTTAGTAAGTGCACCTGATCATGCATAAATTGAATGCAATGTCATTTTAGAGATTAAAATCAACACAGGCAATGGGTTAGGTGATGAAAGGTGTGACTAAATTTATGGGGAAGATGAACAAGTAGATGAACTTGCCATCCTTGCAACAAAAATGCTAGAATTCGAGAAACAAAATGAGAAAATGGAAATGGTAAGCGAAGTGATGGGTGATGCACTGCCATGGTGCAACCCGTGTATGAGCCCTCAGCCTGACCTTTCTCTTTCCTAAAGTCGGGCGCTGCATTTTGGATCCTGTAAGTCCAGTTCGGTTGATATGTCAAAATTTACACTACTCAAAATAACACTCTATAGCCTTTATTTACAGCATAAACTTTCTGTTCATTTCAAATAATTGAAGATAATGTAACTGGTACATGGTCACAAATAATTAAAGATACCGGTACAAAAATACTGAATAATTAGTGATTTGGGTAGAACGCAAGTAGCAGACTTGCTATGCATACCATCTCACTAAACTAGCAGAAGTATTAATACTCGTGTTATGCTCAAACGCCCCACCTATTGAATTATCCATTTAGTCAACCAGATCCTCTTGTGCATATACTATAATAAGTAACACATTTAACCAAGGTCCGTATTATTTCTTAGGGATTAGCTTCGTTAGTTCCTTAATCCTTTCAACTCTATTTGTAAAAGGACCTTTACAGTTTGCACAATACTTTAGATAGTTTTTAGCCTGTCTTGTCTGGATTTTGATAACGCGATCATCATTTTAATCATTGTTTGCCTATGATTGTAGCCTAAATATCTTGAAAAGTACATTCAGTTGACATTAGATAATGATATAGATCAAACTTACATTCGATACACTTTGATTGGTAAAAGAATACACTCTGATAACATTAGTTTCAAAGAAATGAAAACAAGATCCAAAACAATGGCTACACATCTCATCATGCCGATCCTAAATGGATGCCCAAAATACATAAGTTTCAACTTTCATTCAATGAAATCAAGTAACTAAAAGAGAGAAACAGAACTGTATGCACATAAAAGCTTAGACAATCATATGTTGAACAATCAGTGAACATAGCCAGATATGAGCTTATGTATAGAGGTGATATTCACTTAACCCAAATTATTTTATCTGTTTGATTTGATTTTCATTAATTGAAATAATCAGTTCCGCGTATCAAGGTATGAAGTTATTTTTGTAAATAACAAACATAAAAAGAAAATCCTCAAGTTATCGATTGCTTGGATAGATTCAATCTTTTATCGCGCTTAAGTTGAGCGGCAGTCCAGAGTTTACAAAATGAGGCCATAACATATAGTGACCCAAGCGTGAGCTTATAGTGGTCGGGCTCGAGCTGTTATAGTTAATATACGTTTACTAGTTCAAATTGTTTATATGCTTAAGTTTGAATAAGTTGTTGTATTTGTAAAACTGAATGATCCATCATATTCGTTACTAAGTTGATATTTACATCTAATTTTTTTTCAATAATTCGTTGATTGATTGATTGGCATGAATAATATAAGTGGCAACACACATCTCCAAGCTTCTTATGTGCTTATAAGTAATCATTGAAGCATGAAAACTTAAGCAATCTTAGACATCCTCTCGCTTAGTAGAACTCTTTATATGTTTATTAAGTTATCTGATTACAAAGCTGCTCTGAATTTTCTTATTGCACAATGATATACTACTAAATTGGATATCTGTTCATTTACGAGTAAAATAAGTTTTTTTTGGATTTGGTCATTTCATGTAGGGTCGGTCAGAGAAAGAAAACAACAGAAACCACTTCTAACTTGTTTGTGTTTGGTAACAACTATTGTTCTATGCAAACATGGGGAATTTGTAAAAATATTTTATCTTTATAATCTGATTTGTCTGAGATTTTCAATTTCTTTTAGTATGACACTATATAAATGTAAGCAAATTTCTGCCATTTCTTAATAGAAATTGATTCAGTTATTTTAGCCAATCTTTATGTTAATGACTTTTCATTGATCTCAGATGTTGATTTTCTCCTTGATGGCACTGTTTTGTAATGACTGCATTTCTATATCGTCCTCAATATTCAATAAAAATCTGCGATCATTCATTGTAATTCTTAAAGTACTTTATATTCTGTTGGGCTGATATTTGTGTCGCAATATGGAAGCATGTTGTAAGTTTGTTTGAAATATGATATTTCTGTCATAATGAAACCTCGGGGTATTCCATGTTATGGATTTTCCGGCTTACCAAGGGGTAATATGATCATGAAAGTTGGTCAGGCCACAAGAAATGGAGGTTCTGTAGGCTCCCCTCAGCAAATGAATTCACCCAAGGTCAATCTTCTCTTCTTTTGACCCATGAATTTTGCTCAAGCTATGCTTTTCACAATCTCAATTTATAAACATTGTAAAATAATGATGAAAACTTTTCGCCACAAGACACCCGTCTGATATCTCTTTTGTTATAAATGAATATTTAGTATCTTTATGATATATGTTGTACAAGCAAATGACGAGGTGAGTGAATAAGAGACTCATGATGTAGATACATCACCTGCATCAATATCAACACACGCTGCACCTGATGATAAGGTACATAGATTCTCTTATCTTGATGTTTGTCAATAATGTTAAAACAGCTCATAATTATGGTACGTTTTCACATCAAATAGATGCATTAATATGCAATCCCAAATACCTATGTCAGAACACCATTTAGGCTGAGCCCCTTTGCCACGTCTGCTACCACACTACGAGATAACACAGAAGTCTGTGGTCAATCACCACAAAGTCTACCTTTGGTAAGAAGTGTAACTTACCAAATACTTTTTTTTAGAATTCCCTAGCATAGTTACATCAGGTATGGGTTCTTAGATGTAACCTGAAAACGGGTTTGTACATTTTTTAATGCTTTGTTTCACATATTCTCGACACGTATATCTGAATTAATACAAATGAGAAATCCCCTGAAAAGAGGCAAGATGCTGGCTTGAGAGAACCGGGATTGTTGGATGGTTTAGGTAGCATTGAGAACAACGTGGATGTAGGAGAGCAATAAACGAAAGAACTTCATGCTGCAAAGGTACCATTGACCTCGCATTGTATTTTTTTGAAACCTAGATGTGACTGTTATTCTTTTTTAGAAAGGCTAATTGTGATTGTTATTGCAATAGATTCTATTTAGGATTTAAATGTGTTAATTTTCCCTTTTTGGATCCTATGAAAATTAGAGTCTAAAATTGGATTATGAATGTATCAGCTAACTTTCTACAGTCTAAAGCACAAATATACAAAATCCTACAAAAAAGAATCCCAGTTTTCAAAAAATAAGAACTTGCAAAGTTAGATTTGTTACAAATGTGTATAGTTAAGGTTATCAATATTTTTGTCAAACTCCAGTAGTGTATCTTTTGTTTTGTGCTTCTTATTTATTGAAGTTTATGGGATCATTAGGCTAAATACTTTATGATATAAATTTTAAGCACAAAAAGTTAATATATGTTATGCATACAGGGATTTTTGGTTGACAGGTCAAAAAATTGTGTCTTAAGGTGGTCAAAATTTTAATACCAGCGATTCTTAATCAGTAGGTCCCATATAGCCAGCATGTACCAAAGTGTGATTTCAAGACATGACGTGTGACACATTATTAAGTTTGTGCATAAGTGCAAGCGCAAATTTGTCTTAGTACAAGTAATACATACTATGACCCCTCTTTAGTATTTTTACAATTCGGCACTGCATGAATACGCATGATATCAGGGAGAATGAGCCATTTGTATTAGAACTCCTTACAACTTTTCCAACCACGATTGCAGATCTCTAACCATATTAGATTCATTTATTTTATGAAATTGGAATTGCATAGACTTTTATATATTATTTAGTAATTACTTTTGTTGATTTTTACACATTTCAACCTGCACCAAGACCTATGTCTTCACCTTTTGCCGTTTAGATGCCAAACCCATCCTATGTGCCTTATCCATCCATATATGTCGGGTATGAACGTGAGCTAATATTTCAATAGGTTACCATTGTTAACACATACTAACATTTAATAAATGCTCCCTTTTGGCTGCAGATATCAGATGCGATTAAGAATCAAAAAGTTGTACAATATGATAAATGACACAGTGATTGATAGCATAGCTTAAACGTATTTAGTGTGCTTGGTTTTGAATTTGCGCAAAATTCTCAAGTTACCCACTATATATGTTCGTATCTTGAAGTTAAAAAGAGTATATAATGACAGGGAAACTAATGCAACCAGTTTTCTTACGAGTTACGACCCTTAATAACTGGAAAATCAAAACATAAGTATCTTAACCCACGAGTTCAGGTTAGTAGTGTTATTTCAGCATAGATGTTAAAGGGATTAGTTTGTTTCCCTCTTTTTCAGGCTCTATATGAGCTGCAAGTAAACCCACTTCAAAATTGTTAGTCTTCCACTTTGTACTGTAGTGTTTGCTGGTGGAGTGTTGGAATTGTTTTTAATTGAATGAATAGGTATGGGGGACGAAGATGCGACAGTGACTGAAACTGCAAAGACGGTGACACTAGGGATGCTTCTCTGGATAAAACATTAAGAAACGTGATTTGAAATATAAAAGAGGAAAGGTGAAGAGAAAGAAGAACTTGATAGCGAGGAGGAGTAACCAATATATACGATATGAGTCTGTAAAGAATCTTAAGTTCATAACTAATAATCATAACCAAGTCAAGGTGTAGTACTTCAAATAAGCTTTCTATTATTATGATTTCTTGAGGAAATTTGCATTTACATACTGCCAGTAAATGATTTCAGTTTTACTTTTCATGCCAACAGAAGTGTAGCGGTAGAAAATGCAGGGTCAGATATGTAAACCAAGGGGCAAAATGAGGTATTACTTAGTGTCAATATTGGTTGAGTAGAGTGGCATACACAATCAGCTCTTGTGCTTAATGTAAACTATCATACATAGGTTCCCTCGTCTTTATAGCGGAAGTATTTAAAATGCCATAAATCGTAATTCAGCATGGTGTTTGATGTGTGAGCTAATAAGATTCTTTGTTTTAGTCAAACTTAAGTATTTGAAATGCCAAAACTCTCGTGATACATGTTTGAAAATTGCAAATATATATAAAACTGATCACATGTATTATTGGTGAATAGATATAGGTTTCATGACTTCTGAAAATAAATTGATCTTACATGTAATGTTACATATTGATTTCAAGTTTTCATCATTACTCCAATTCATTATGTTGTCTTGCTCAAAAAAGTTATAGTAATACATGGCTGCCACAACCTAAACCGTTTAGAACTTACGATAGTTACTTGTGTTAAACATAGGTTCTGACCAATCCTCTCCTAAGTTTGATGGGTTGTTAAAGCATTGGAAAATAAAAATTTTATTGGCTCTCATCAAACTAAAAAGTCTTGGAACATTATTGTTGCTCGATGTTAATGTTTGTTCCTTAGCAAACACTATATTGCGTTCTTTGAGTTTGTGGTCCAACGCTAAAACATATGAGAATAAGAACCACTGCTAAAATGTTTCCATTCATATACTGTATTGAAGAAGTGAAGTTTAACAACACTTGGAAGCGTCCACGGTTCGATTTGGATTCGTTTTTGGCTAAAACCAATGTTTTCAAACCCGGTCGACCTGGCCGGGTCAACTGGTTAACCCGGTTCTGGCCGAAAAAAAGGGATCATATTGACCCGAGTTTCACATTTTCGAAACCCCGCTAGACCCGCCAGGTTTGGGGTGACCCGGGTCAACCCCGTTCTCGAGACCCGGCCGAGTTTTGATTTTTTTGGGTTTATTTAGAAAAAAGTTGTAAATTTTTCGTAATTGCGACGAAATTTTATATTTACATATTATATTGGTTGGTAAACAATTTATATCTTTAATTTACAGGATTTTTTATAATTTTTTTTGTTAATTATTAATATATATATATATATATATATATATATATATATATATATATATATATATATATATATATATATATATATATATATATATATATATATATATATATATGTATATATATATATATATATATAGAGTAGGGATCCAGTAAGAAGAAAAAATAAAATAAGAAGAATAAGAAGAAATCCTGACCACAAATTCCACAAAGGAAGGAGAATTTTAAGGGGAGATGCATCTGACTTTGTAAGTGCATCTGAAATGTGTGGCTGTGGTTTCTTCTCATTCTTCTCATTTTACTTAATCTTCTTATTTGATCCTAACTATATATATATATATATATATATATATATATATATATATATATATATATATATATATATATATATATATATATATATATATATATATATATATATATATATATATATATATATATATATATATTAAAAACTGGGTTAACCTGGGTTTCAAAATATTGGCTAAAACAAAAGTTAGTTATTTTTGTTATTTTCTATAAATTAAAGCCTAATAATCCTTATCCCAAATTTTTAGAGTTAAACAAATGCGAATAAGATATACACGGATGCAAATGAATATATGCATAAACAATTATTGTCGTAGATATATTGTCAATTGAGACATGCATATAATAAACACATATAAAAAAAATTAAGATAAGTATATTACTCCTATATTACCCAAAAAAATATGAATTTAACATTTATATTTTTATTTATTTATTTATTAATATTATATTATATATATATTTTTATATATTTTTATATAATGAAATGGTTCGGTTCGATTTGGTAAAAAACCAAACTAAACCGAAAATTTTCGCTTTTTTTGAAAAAATAAAACTTAAACAATCGGTTTTTAGTTTTGGTCAGTTTTTTCGATTCGATTTTCCAGATTTCGGTTTGGTTCCGGAGTTTTTTTCTAGCCCGTACACTTCTAATTAGTTTACTTTGTATTTACGATTTTCCTGAAATATGTAGGTGTATATCCTCTTCATTGTTTTTAAGCAAGTTGTATACTTGTATTCATAGCAATGAATTTGGATGTCAAGGTTGTATATCTAACCGTGTATTACTTCAACGTTTAATGATTCCATTTGCATTTCTTGGAAGACTACCAAACCAGAGAACTAAAGGTGAAAACCGTTAAATTGCTACCTCAACTTTGTTACTTTTATGCGTTACGTGGTTTTATTTATTTACTTATTTTTTTCATACGATAGTTAATTGTAGAAAGGTGTGGTCAGGAGTTTATGTAACATTTGTATCCTCAAGATCATCAAAGATTACAACTCTTATATACTACTCCGGAGTTTTTGTAACCTTTGTATCCACAAGATAATCAAAGTTTTTGTAACATTTTCTAAATAATTGTAGTATCAATTATTTGGAAAATTATTCGATCTAGATGCAAAGCTCAATTTTGCGATCTTGTTGCTGCAGACACAATTGCATTTAAGGGTGTTTGGTGCAAAAAATTATTTGTGAATCAAGGAGTGTTTGCCACATTAAATAATTTGTGAATCAAAGAGTGTTTGCAGCATATTAAATATAAGAGTGTTTGTCTTTCTTTTTTATTAGTAGTTTATTCCAAAAAGGTGAAGATTGGCGGGAACACCTTAACCCCGGGTTCCTTTTAGCACCAGCCACTGTCCACCCCACAAGGAATAGCTTCGGCAACTCTCCTGGCCCAGAGGAGCAACACCTGAAGTGAGACGAGACGAGACTCGACCCCCAAACTCTTATTCCACAAAGTCTCTCCAGTGTGTCCATAGATTTTACGGAGGCGGGTACCTATTTGAAACAAATGCCAAGGATGGGAATTGAACTTAGGTCATTTAACTCAAACACAAGAGCTCCACCCATTGGACTAATGCTCCAATGGTTTTTATTAGTAGTTTATAATTGTATATGTTTTAGATACGATCACATTTTTGGCTTTCTGTTTTGAGTTAAATCGTTATTGGGTTTTTTGGTTTCAATTAAAACGAGACCCACTACCAACACATATAACATATACGTAAACGTATTTTTAGAAAAGATTTACAAACTAAACACTGTAGATGTACTAATAACAACCAATTAAAAACTAACATATGAATTCAATCCAATTACCACAAGTTAAGTAAAAAAATCACATTAATATGATTGAAAAAATACAACCAAAATCACAAAAAAAACGCACAAACTAAATCCATTTAGATCGAGAGAAAAAAACGACCTCGCCCGTTGGGCGGGTTACGACGCTAGTATATATATATATATATATATATACATATATATATATATATATATATATATATATATATATATATATATATATATATATATATATATATATATATATATATATATATATATATATATATATATATATATATATATATATATATATACATATATATATATATATATATATATATATATATATATGTATATATATATATATATGTATATATATATGTATATATATGTATATATATATATATATATATATATATATATATATATATATATTATATATATATATATATATATATATATATATATATATATATATATATATATATATATATATATATATATATATATATATATATATATATATATATATATATATATATATATATATATATATATATATATATATATATATATATATATATATATATATATATATATATATATATATATATATATACTAGCGTCATAACCCGCCCAACGGGCGGGGTCGTTTTTTAATTGTTTTAGAGGATTTTTTTTTATTATTTTTTTTAATGTTAGTGTTTTTTTAATAATTTTTAAATTAAGGCTTTTTTATGTTTTTTAATATTTTAGAGTCTTGTTAAAATTTTTTAAACAATCTGAATATTTATAAGTGATGTGTGAATTGTATTTTTTGTTTTATTTAATAATATAAGTCACAAATTTGATGTTCCAATAATTTTTTTACATTGGTTCATAGTCACATCAAACGGATCACGATAAAACAATTAGTATATACTTCTAAAGGTTGAAAGTTTAAGATAAATTATTTGAGTTCATGTAACATGAAGAATAATAATATAAAAGGGATAATTACTTAAAAATACTTTACATTTCTTCTTATTCTGTGTAGTCTACTTTCTTGTTATTGTATTGTCGAACTTTTAAATTTCGGTTATGTTGTGTATTAATGACTTGTTTAACCTGGTGGAGCGGGTTAAACTAACGATAGTTAATTGTTTATAACAATGTTAGTCCTCTATACTAACGTGCGTTTATAATTTCAATTAAAAAAAATAGTTTTAAAAAAATAGAATTTTTTCTGGGAAACTTTTTTTTTAAAATTCATTTTTTGGGAAAGATTTTCTAAAAAATTTCTTTTTTATCCAATCTTTTTTAAGTTTTTTTATTTTTATTTGAAAATACTTTTAAAGTAAATAAATAACAAAATCTATGTTTTTGTTTTTAAAGAAATGTTATTAATAACTAAATGTTTTTCTTCAAAAATTATGAAAAATAAATTAAACATATTTTAAACATTTTTTGCTTTCAGAAGTTAAAAATTAAAAGTTTCAATATAAAAAAAACAATTAAGGAATTTTTTTAATTTTTTTTTAAACATGTATAAATTCTTAAACAATTTAAAATTTCTATTTCTATGTTAGAAAACACTTTGTATTTTTTACTGTTCAAAAAATTCAAAGAAGTACGTAAAAAAATTATTATTTTTAACTTCAAAATTATTTTTCGAAAAAAATGAATTTTTCTTTTCAGAAAAAATTTAAATCATTTTCTTTTTAAAATATTTTTCTATTTTTATATTTTTTCAAAAAAATGAATTTCTTTTTAATTTTTTTGGGTGCACAAAATATGACACATCCGCAATGTGAACTCCGAATCGAAAGAGTTTCAAATCTGTCATTGATGGATATGCCTCTTCTGCCTCAAGTACCCAAGAGCAGGGTGAGCATATGGATCGAGAACCGAACCGGAATCGAGAACCGAACTGAAACTGACCCAACCCGAACCGAATTTTAAAACCGTGTATCGATTCTCAGTTCTTTAATATCTCAAATTTCGGTTCTCGTTTCGGTTCGGTCCGGAATTGCGTTTCTCGATTCCGGAACCATAGAACCGCCAAACTTCAAATATATGGAATTTTATTGTATCTTTGAATATACTTAATGTCTGTGACTCGTGTCTTGTAGTAGTAACACATTATGTTTTTCAAAATAAGGAAAATGAAAGCTGGTGATAAATTTTATGCACTCTACATCTTTCGCAATAAGAAAAAATAAATATAACACAGTGATTGTAATGATATTCAACCATATAACAAAGATATCAATTGCTATAATTTCAACCACTGCCAGGCCATTGTGACTTATGAGTATTGTTTGGTAAAATCTCGTCTACTTTCGCACCCATAACAAACCACCAGGGAAAATCCATACAGAAGCAGAATACCATTTTGACAAAGAAAATAAGTCACAAACGTTCTCTTCTTTGGTCGCAAGAAAACAACAAAAAAAACGTTCTTTATATATAAAAACCAATCATGCCACTGCCAAAAACTAAAAAGATGAGTTCATATTAAGACAAAAACATTAGTATTCGTGGATTGGGTGTGTAAAAGAATAGCTCATTTAAAAGATTATGAATATGAAAAAAATCAGTTTCAATCGGGTGGAACCAAAAATATCTAAGCCGAACCGAGAACTGAAGGGAACGAAAACATGCACTTCAGTTTGGTTCTCGGTTCTTAAAATATGCATTTTCGGTTCTCGAGTTCTAGATAAAAGAAGAAAAAACAATTTATCATAGGCATTTGTGTAGTCCATGAGTTGCAAAATTCATAACTTTGGCCAAATGCACAAAGAAACTATTATGATATGCAAAGTATTAACTGTTAAAAAAATTATCATATTAACCTTAGGAAACAGCTCGTACAAAAAAGCAAGAGTCAAGCTGTGAAGAAGATGATGAGTCACCATCTGAAAATTAAGCTATTGCTTACGTTGATCTAAGTATGCTTGAACTGTTTGGGTTGCTTTGGATTCTAAGTATGTTGCTATTTGAATATGAGCCACAAAAGAAGGCAGTAGTTGCCACCAAAAATGGTATGAAAGGCTACTAAAAAGAAAGAATCTGAGGCAACTCTTTTGATATGATCATTTTTTGTACAATTTGAGATAATATTTATAACCAGCGGGCTGACTTAACCTATTTGGCCAACCGAATTTTAATCATAGACAGAAAAATGTCCTTTTAGTCGAAAATTTACAGAAAAGTTTTTCGTAGTTTCTATATGGAAATACTGTTAGGGACTCCCATACAAATGACACCAGGTTTTCAAAAAGGCTTAAGAAGTTGGTCCCGGTGTTTATTAAAAATTGTTTGCTACTGGTTGAAGTGTTTATAGTTGAAAAATAAAAACATAAGTAACGTGTAACCCTGGCACCCTGCAATACGTTTTAATCAGCCTAGAACAAAAGTCATGGTACCTATCAGCAGCTACTATGGTAGCTATTTCCCAGTCACTTTTCGAATCATTATCATTATCATCACTACCCTCGCCGCTACCATCAGGACCGTGGCAGGAGGTCTCCCGATCACACTCGCATTAGATTCTTCATCACCACCTTCACCATCTTGTAAGAGATGCTGGGTATCATCACCTTCAATAGATTCACCACAACTACCACTACCATAACATGATGTTGTTATAAAATACTCCGGCTGAGGCTAATTGACCAGATACAACGAAAACACATGTTAGTCAAAACATACAAAAAATACATGACTGAATACCATTGACATGTAGTTTAAGGAAAGTACCAAAGATCCCTTGCTGTAACTCTAACTCCAGAAACCAAACAACCTTTTGATAGTAAGCATATTCCTAGAACTTATAACCCAACTAATCAAATGTAAAAGGCTGGTAAATTACCATTAGGCTGGAAGAAGACTGTTTTGCAGCTGACCAGTTTTGGCCTATCTATGATGACCAGTATGGCATGCCAAGAATCTATGCTCAGGTCAAGAAAGTCTTTTGATGTCCCTTCACGCTTATAATTACTTGGCTTGAGGTTGATCCTGAGAAGTCTCAAGAAATTGTTTGGGCATGAGAAGGATTGCATATTGCTTGTGGTAGATATAAGCGTGGTGATACAAAGGACATCAATTAACATTTGAGAAAGGCAGTAAAAGGTCTTCTTTTTTCGTTTACCCTAGAAAAGGTGAAAGTTTGGTTCTTTACAAGGATTGGGATATTAATTGGATCTCTGACCCGAAAAAGTACATCCTTTTACAATAACCTGCAGTTTATCTTTAAAAAATGAATGCAAAATGGACAAACTCTAAGGAGGGTTCGTCCAGTAAGAGAGTCATTGTTTCCAAAGGTAGGTAATACATTGGAAAGAGAAAAGACTGCAAGCATCAGCGAGGGAAAATAGAAGCATGTGTAGCATGGCGTGGTACACTTAATTCTGAAATATATCATTGTTTCACTACCACGATACTTATTTTTTATTCACATGTGAGGCTAAGTGACCGCAAAATCCGTCCATTTTCGATCACTCAGTATCTATTTGATTATTAATAATCACGAAAATCATAGCTCATATATTTTATAAAAAAAGAGAAAAAAGAAAAAAAGATGTCGAGGCAATAGACTTACCTTTTCCCTTTCTTGAAGCCACATCGATTTCGATATATGTTAAGGATAAGCTCTCATTGGATAATCCCTCATCTTTAACAGTAGGTACAAAATCTACAACCAAATCCAAAAGATGCTCAACAAAATTAAAAGAAACCCCGTCTGCAATATACAAAAAGGAAAAGACAAAGAAATTTTTAAGGGAAACGCTCATCACAAACAAAGAACGGCTACATATTTAAGTCGTGCAAAATGGATCACCCATCCATGCTTTTCATATGCTCTGATAACCCAAACCTAGCGTCACTCCTCAACTCTTTACACTCGCACGTTCACAATTTGTAACCTTCTCCAATTTTTCAAGATGGATGATTGGCCAAACACCATCATATTGTTTAAACAGAAACCTCATTTAACATGGTAAATGCGACATGCGTGAAAGAAGAAATAAAAATTAACTATATCAGACACTAACAATTTAATGATCTCAGTGAACACACACACTGAATTTTGGTTATATCAGATACTAACAATTTTAATACTCCAAAAAAAACCTAAATCCCGCAATTATCAGTTAGTTACCAACTAAATTTCAAGTAACCATATTTCTGATTGGTCAACCCAATAACAAATAGCAACTAATTGATTGTAATACAGGGAACATAGGGGTTCAATATGACCAAAAAAGTCAGCCACTTAATTTCATGTCAAGAATACAATGGTGTGACGAGTGAAAGATATAGTTAGCTCCCAAACATACAATGGTATGACGAGTGAAAGATATACATTTAGCTCCCAAACATTCAATGGTGTGACGAAATTAGATATAAATTTGATCAAATGTACAAATACTTTTGAAGTGTAAGTAAGCAAGGAATGGAGAAACAATTTTATCTTTTTTGCTAAATCACGATTTTTACAAAGCATTCGAAATCAAAGCATTCAATGACAGATTCCCTCGTCCCAAACACAAGTTACAAGTAAATGAAATCTAGATACAGTTTAATCACTACGATATAAACACAATGCCTTCTTGAATACGATTTAAACTATTAAAGAGTACATCAATCGCAGATCCACAAACTTCTTTGGCAAACTGTTAAGCACTACATATCCGACTTCTTTTGAGTGGACCAGCCAACAAATGACAACCGTACGTGATTAGGGTGTTTATAAAGAGAAATTGAACAAAACAGCAAAAGAATTAGCATATATTGTTTGTTGGCATTTATGCTCCTGGCTGTTGTTTGAGCAGAAATAGAATTACCATCTCAATCAAAAGGGTATGCATTTGTTTAGAAGACATTACTATCGACGTTGTAGTTTTATGGACATCATTAGATGGAGAAAAAAAAACTCTGTCTAAAAAACCTCAATCTCAGATTATTTGATGATAAAATGGATACTAATATGTTTGAAGCAAATAATGGAAGGAAAGGTGTGAGATGTGTATCCAATATCGTCATTATAAATTTGTATTATATATGTTATTTACCTGTCGTAAGACTTCCGGCCTGTTAAGAGTTCTAACATCACTGCCACAAAACTGTACACGTCGCTCATCTCTGTATAGATCCCTCATTCAAATTCAAAAACTTAGATCGTCATAAGGCCAGCAACTCCACTTGGAGATTCACCAGTACGTGCCGCTTCTTGTGGACCACCTGCACCAGGAGCACCTCATGAAGCATTTCCATAAGATCCAGCACCACCATAACCAGAAGACATACAAGGACCTTTACTGACTTCTGAAATCAGAGTCTAAACAAAATGCCAGCCACAACGACCATAAAGCCAAAATACATAAAATAACCATGTAGCAGAACTTAACATAACACCAGGTATAGAAATATGAGGTTACCGAGTGATGAGGTATCTTGACAAACCATTGAGTGCTCCCAAACTGATCACATTCATTTTGACTTTACGGAGCTATCTGACATGTCCGTATGAACAGAAATCATCAAATTGCTTTCTTGTTACCTGTAAAATAGAAGTTGACTGCTATGTGTCACTTAAGAAACATTGTGATTCAATACCGCACCCTGTGAAACAAAAGGTAAAGCATAACTCTCAGCTCCTGTTCTTGAAACAATCACTCTCTAATATTCTTTTAGGCGACGCATCATCAGAGTACTCTCCATTTCTACAAAATTCAATAACAAACAAATATGTTGAGGCTTCTGCCACAGTACCATAACCTGATGCTTCGTGGTCACCAAGATCAGTTGCGACAGTAACACACAATGCCTTGTTGGTATTAGGAACAACCACGGTACCAAGGCCCACATCGCGAGATCAAGGCAATGACTAAAAAGCAAAGGCAAACGATCACAAGGGATAATTAGCACTTGACACAATAAGACATTAATGCATTTGGTTTCGTTCACCGTCACATAAGTCATTCGCCCTCAAAAACAAAATCAGAATTTACCAAATGATTAATAACTTTAAAACCAACCAATGGACATTTTTCCAAGTTGTTTCGCACAAGTCATGTATAGCCAGGTGAAATACAATTAAGTATTCAGTATTCATCATTTACCTTCTAAGTTCCGTAGCATTGTCATCACCATTCATCACTTTCAAATCTAAACTGGTCGTGAATAAGTGGAATAAACTTCTCATTAGGCTTTTCTGGCAGGTATTAGAGAAGATGTACTCTATAAAACATGTACCACTTTCTGCTGCTGCTGAAGGCACTTCGGATAATGTGCTTGCTTCATTCGGAGTTCCCTTGAAGGACTTGAAGATGAGTGTCAAAATACCTCTGCCAATAAACCATAATAAAT
>JANFOE010002439.1:7500-20000 GCA_025667525.1 Glebionis coronaria | reverse complement strand
TTAGATTGTTTTGACCCCTAAAACTTAGATCACAACATCCCTAAAACTCATATCATATTATGTATTGGATGTTTTTTTACATAAATGAATGATAAAATTTGAAGTTATAATGATAGATGATGAAACGTAGTTTGATTATGAAGAAAATTCAAAACTGATAATTTATTGCGAATTACGTTCATAGGAATTAACTTTTTTGATTAACTGTGTTTTATCGCCTTGGAGCTAATGCGTTCATTCGTATCATTCACTAAGCTCATTAGGTTGTTGCTTTTATGTATGTTGAGATGATTTCACCAAGAGACGATCTGATATCAACACCTGAACCTGAACCATAAGCTAAGAAGCCTAAAGAATAAGAAAAAACCCAAGAAACAAGCACAAGAAGCAAAACCAACACGAACAGTATTCTATACCAGTTGATAACTTCCAGTATAAAGATAGTATTTGTTTCCGTAGACGTAAGTCTGAGGCAAACTGTTACTTCGGGGTTATATAGAGTCATATTGACACTTGACATTCGTTTGTGGTTTATTATAGGAGAATAAGATATTATTGCATTTGTGTGTTTATTATTTTGCAACTACAATAGGTTGCTGGATCGAGGTGGGTGAAAGCGACCTGTAACTTGACGGGCACATGGCAACGTGTATGCAGCCATGGTGGGTCGGATATTCTTTTATCTCAACCCGCACTCGCAAGTCTGAGCCAAACATTTCATGCCTGAGTGACCTTTGGCACCTTTAAAGTTATTTAGAGACCGCACTACTTTGTAAAGTAAAACGCCTCAAGGCACCTTTACTTTTGCTTTCTTTGTTAATAAATTTTATTGTAGGTTTCATGTTGTTAGTGCTGATTCTTGCTGATGGTTTAATCACTGTTACCTCATATTGCCGCAATGACTGTACTTCTATAAGAAAATCTAATGAACTTCGTAAAAAATGATCATTTTTCTCAGAGTTATTCAGTCACATGTTGACTTTATCAGGGCGATATGTTCAATATTTTCATTTAACTGATAAGACACATTCCTTTTTATATGTGTGTTGATCTAAAATGCTATTACCATATGAATGTTTGTTTTAGTGTTTAACTATTTATTAGCATATTAGAAAAAAAAAACTTGCATTGTTATAGGCTTTTTTTAAACCAGTTTATGCTTTTGTTCAGATAGCCGACGCTAGAACAGCATTCTTCGATGATGTTGCTATTGCGCTTACTGGGCGTGGCTGCAAAAAAACGATAACATGGGTATGGTTGTTTGGAAAACAGAGAAAAGGGGTGTTCGTACACTAATTTTAAAATTATATATTAAAAAAGTTAACTTAATTATATATTAATGCACAGACATGAAAGTATCTGCGAATTCATTATGATCTAAGCTTTTGAACCTTGTCAAGACCTGTGTTGAATTCAAGGTAATATCTTATGGCCTTTTACTTTTAATGTACACATGCTGGTGAGTTCTTGGCTTACTACTGATGTTTGTGGATGACTTTTAAGCAATTTCTTGGTTGTAATATGCTTAGAAGGCGACTCTTTGAAGGGATACATTATATTTAAAGTTAACGGTTGGTGAGACAAGGTTGTTGCAGCAAGGTTGTTGCAGCTTGCTTTTCTTGACTAGATGTGTTTGGAAAGTGAAGGAATACATGTAACTAAAACTAAATGTCACTATTAATGTGTATTTTAGACAATAAAATCATTATTTAATCCATATATTACTATATCAGGAAAGTGAATGGATACATTATATTCAGTCCTGTTTAAGGTAATAAGTTTATCTTAAGATTTCATATGGGGTGTTTGGGGCTGATTCCAAACAGCCATTTCCAAAGGGGAAATGGGTCGTTTCAAGGGTATTTAGATGCTAATGGTGTCTTAAAAATAACTTCTTTTAAGTTTGAGCTATGTATTCAGAACCTAAAGGGGCTGATGTAATTCCAGAGCCTGTAACAGAAGATTCGGGAGAAAATGTTCAAAGGCGAGCTAAGGCTGGAGCTCAAGTGGACGCAAAGTGAAAGAAAGACTTCGAGAAGGAAGCATCAACAAGTATTATTGAAGGTATTGTGTGTTATAACCCAATACCGATCTCAGCGGTTGTGTCACATAGTGGTGTTAGTAGGTTCAGGTTGACCTTACCCGAACCCAATAAGGCTTATTGGGTCGGGTAAAATCGGGTTAAAAATCTTAAACGTCCCTACGGCAAAACATTGTTGATGTTGTTACTACATAGCGTTGACATTTGAAAAATGCATGCTCCACCTTTTTTTACTCTGAAATTTACTTTTATTACTGAATTCCAGTTTATAGCAATTGGAGAGAAACACAAATGATTAAATCCCGACCCAAGGTTTCTGGTCCCGCTGCTATTAACAGAATATATGGTGTAACCAAGGAAGGTACTTCCTCGTCCCATTTTATTCACATTTACCATTATTAACTTTATATCTAACGTATATAACTTTATTTGTTAACTAGATAACCATTCATCTTTATTAGTCGTCGTCCAGAAATGGGACCTGATGATATATTCCACTTCCATCAGGTAGAGGTATTTTCATTTGTTGATTAACTTACATATTAGTATAATCGTGTATTGAGTCCTTTAAATCTTTGTGCAGGGGAGAATGATGGAAGATAAAAGGAATAACAGTGTTCTTAAATCTATCCTACGTTCAGAATTAGAATATACAGAAAGTATTATAGACTATCAACAACATAGCTCTCAGCCTTTTCTTGGTTGGGAGTCAGTACAGTTTACAAAAGCCTACCCTTACACAACCCGCCTCAACCCATTTTGACCCATTACCCAACCCGCATGACTCACCCATGATGCCATCTATACAAGTAAATGATGCAAACCTGTTGTGGGTAAACATATATTTCGCAAAAATAGATAAATACCAAAGTTCCATAAACATCATAGAAGTACATAATTTCTGAAAAGTACAATTTTGCAAATATCTTAAAATTTTGCAATTTATGTGCGATTTTGTTTTGGGCTAAATTAGGCAGAACTGTTAAAAAATATTCCGTTCTGGTGAAAGTGTAACATAATAGAGGGTTGCAATGACTGAGGACATAGAAATACCTTCACGGACACGTGATTCTTTCCATGTGACGTCCCGATTATAACTGTTCGTAAGTTTTTGTGTTGTATACAGAAACTAATAATTGTAAAGGGGATTAGTGATAGTAATTCAGTCATGCACGTGCTGAACCAAACATTGATTCAACACCAAACATAATAAGTAGGTTGCTTTTATATTCAAATTGTATGCTAAAACATAATTGTTATACTCTCTTTAAATCATCTTCTTAGGACATTTTCTAAGTACAAATAATATAAATGAAGAGTATATATACAAATGAAGTTGGTTATAACCAATGTTTTCAAAGTCGGTTCGATTCAGCTAAGTCAACCGATTTACCTGGTTCTGGTAATAAAAAAGATCATATTGAATCGGGTTTTACATTTTCGAAACCCGGCTAGACCCGCCGGGTTTGAGGTGACCCGGACCAACCCGGTTGTCAAAACTCAGCCGTTTTTTTGATTTTTCCGTGTTTTTCTATTAAAAAAGACGTAAATTGTGCGTATTTGAGAGAAATTTTTCTTTTTACATATTATATTAGTCGGTAAATAATTTAAATGATTAATATACGGATGATTGGATTGTTTTTTATATACTCCGTATATTTTAATTAATTATTAAGAATACTTTTTTTTTATTTTTCTTTAAAATCGGGTTGACCCAAGTCGAGTGAGACCCGATGACTTCACCGAATCGGTTAAAAAATCGGTTTTCAAAATATTGGTTATAACACTGTCAACGTGCTTTTTTAGTGTGTTTACCGTCTTATTGGACTACACAATTTGAAAAAAAAAATCTACAAAATGGACCGTTGCTAAAAGATTGAATTAGCATTCATTTATGAATATTTTATTATTATTGTACTACATGTAGACACTAAGATTTATTTTGGTTTCTTTTTTCAAAACACTATATGATGCATTTTCTGTGATTTTTTGTGACCAAAGAGAATTAGAAAAGTTTGTTTATGAAGAATTTCTATTTCGCATTCAAACTAAAAGTATATACTTTAAAATGACGGATAATTAATTAAGTTTTAAATTCTCTTATCGAATTACCATACTTTTTTTTTCTTTACCAGTTTATAAAATTTGTACGATTTTCGTAATTCATTAACTGTGAAAAACGTTGCAATCTGAATACATGATGCAACTAAAATAATTTACCAATATTTTTTTATTATATTTACAAAATGGAATATTCACGCAACCTTTTTTTTGATTTTTCAAAATAGGGAAAAAGGAGTCAACCACCTTTGATAATCGACAAAAAGATTTTTATCCTTCATTTTTTTTAGCGAGATAGCTTATTGGACCCATTTAAAAGATCGATGGTTTAATGCACAGTGCATGTGTATATGTTTGCCTTTAAGAAACTTAATTGTTTATGATATAAATTATTATAATTTCTAAAAGTAGACTTAAAAAAATGGGGCTATGTTTAAGAAAAACTTCATAGAATATATTATTCTTTAACTCTAATATTTAGCTAAACAAGTAAATGTAAATAATAATTACAAGTGATGCCCACTCATCAAATATTAAGTTTAGATAGTATTAGTTTCACAACATTAAAATGATTATACATAAAATTAAAAAAATACAAATGTTTAGTGCATTCAAGGTATACCATGATAACACTATACAACTAAAAGAATATATGTATATATCTTTTAATAACATGGATTGACATGGCCGATATAATCTGAACAAGAAATTTAGAAAACGCTTCCTTAATAACTTCAAATGAATATTCATATTCAAATAAAAAACAAAAAGCACATTTATATAGTACTAAAAGCACAAAAACATGAAATAAAACAAAAAATTCATGATTTCTTTTTAAAATGGAAAATGATTTATCCTCCTACTTGATATGCCTACATATCCTCCTACTTATATGATTATGACAAATGGATTGATCCAGGGATGAAATTAAGAAAGATAATTAATGGATTACACATGTTTTAATTTAATGTGGGTAGGAGGATAAGTAGTATGATATTGTAGGAGGCTTTAGCATTGCTCTTTTAAAATTATACCAAATAAATCAATAAATAACCAAAAGTGTTCTTAAAAAAAGACAAACAAATATTTACACAAATAACAAATGTAAACAACAAATACATGTCATGTCAACTAATAATGCATTAAAAGACAACTATACCAAAAAAATATCTTTACAAATAAATAATTATAAAATAAAAAAAGTTAAACGACAATCAGAAGTCATACCCGTCCATCGGACGGGTTTTGCCACTAGTGTATATATATATATATATATATATATATATATATATATATATATATATATATATATATATATATATATATATATATATATATATATATATATATATATATATATATATATATATATATATATATATATATATATATATAATCACACATTTGAGATGCAACGACTTGAATTAGATGCATTTCTATTCATGTAGATGCACGATCTTGAGTTTTGAAAGTTAATTTAATGTGTAGATGCTACAAATTGATTTTCATGATTTGGGCACGTGTAGAGGAACAAAAATAAAGATAAATCATGAAATGCATATAATATACGTATATTCATCTAATTAAAAGCTATAAAACATGTTATGATGCATTATTATGCATCTAAGATTACAAATATGCATTAATTTAAGTGCATGCATCTTGAATATACGGTTATAGTTTCTTCTTATCTTGCTTATTTTAAGGTTACTTCTCATTTGATCCTAACTCTATATATATATATATATATATATATATATATATATATATATATATATATATATATATATATATATATATATATATATATATATATATATATATATATATATATATATATATATACTAGTTGCAAAACCCGTCCGATGGACGGGTATGACTTCTGATTTTCGGTTTTTTTATATTGTAAATATTTGTTTATAATGTTCTATTGACATGTATGACTATTGATTTTTTTTGTTTTTTTTTCTTTGCTTGTCGTCTAATGCATTACACAAGTCATGATTTTTTTAGCATTGTGGTTTTTTTACACATGTTTATTATCGTAACATTTTTTAGCTACATATTGGTGTTTAATACCTATATATTTTACGATGATAAAGGTAATAGACTAATTGATGAATGGTTCGCCTGATGGGAGATTACATATTAAATCTTACCTATATGTTTTGTGTATATCCACGTAAAAGATATAACTAAAGAATCGTTAACAGATAATATACAAATGAATTATGTGTCTATATTAAAAAAATAATTTGTATACAAAACTTAAGAAAAAGCGATACTAATGTAGTGACTAAGCCTGTCCGTTGGGCGGACGCGACTTGTCATCGTTTACATTTTTTTTTTGCTAAATATTGGTGTTAACAAAAAAATCGGATTTGGCGGAAGCATCTTAAGTCCGTGTACTTTTTTGGTACCGAGCCCCCCACCCAGCAAGGAAGGATATCCCGGTAAATTACCTAGGCAACACTGACTGACCCGCCCTTTCGCTTGACTTAATCAACTGCGTACTTTTGCGATAGTTGATGGCCAACTGCACTATATGATTCAAAGATTAACGTAGCGGGATTAATAAAAAAATTGCCATTTGTATATGTGTTAATAAACTTCTTAGCCATCAACATTTTCAAATTAAGTAAAAAATAAAGCATTCTTAAGTGATAACTTGTTACTCCCTCCGTCTAATAATTATTGCCCACCGACTAAAAACACGTAATTTAATAAAAACATCACTTTTTTAGCTTTCTATCTCTTACTTTTTACACAATGACAATTTCACCTTAACCAATCATTTTACAACTTCTTTATTCGTTGTAATAATACTTTCAAGTGATGATGATATGGTAAACTTAATCTACATTTCTTATTCATTTATGGAAATGGACAATTAATTTAGGACGTCCAAAAATAATAATATGAACTATAATTTTGAGACAATGAAGTACTATATCCGAAAGTAAGACTCTTTTCCTTACTTGATTTCTACATGTCGAATATTCCAAATATCTAAACATGTAAATCACGATTAATATTACTTTTTTACTATTAAGTACTTGTTTTTATTAACCAAAAATCATAACTTAAATTATATTGTTGGTTTAGCCATTATTGTTTCAGCTAGTGAGTTACGGCATGACCTTTTAGGATTTAGGTTTTGTGTTTATTATTCATTTAATCTATTTACTAACTATTTCATCAACGGTATCAATTATTTGGGTTTGATCTACGAAAACTAAAAATTGAACCGAATCAAGTCCGAATTAGAACCAAACCAAAATAGAATTCAGGTTATGGTCAAAACCGAACCGAACCGAACTACAAATTTTGATTTTCGGATTGGATATGGGTTTGTCAATTGGACGCGAAAAACGAACCGAAACCGAAGTTATACAAATATATATATTTTTATAAATATAAAATAATTACTAAAACTTAATCTTAATACAAAAATACAATTTTTAAACTTTAAATAACTTTTTTGCTAAATATTTAAATAATTATGTATTTTTTTTAGAAAAATACGGATGGTTCAGGTTATTTGGGTCAACCCGAGAACCGAAGTGATTCCGCAACACCAATCAATTCGAAAACAAACCCGTAACCGGTTTTCCGATTGAGAAGTTGTAAACCAAAAATGCCCATTATATATCATCATTGTGACATTAGTCGTGATGATATAGGTACATCAACACAAGAGTTCACTCTTCATTGTACATATATTGGTTCCTGAGTACCTCGAGATATGAATATATGTTACATGAATGTGCAATAGAGCCTTCTCAAAGTTACGTGTATTTGCCTAGAATAAAGAAAAAAATGATATTCAAATTCAATAACAGTGTATTAAATCTATACATATGTTGTTGTAAAATAGTAGTTAAAATCAGAAAGTCCGGTTGCAGTCAAATGGGTCAGAAGGCGCTGATGTGATAATAAATCATTGCACAGTCAATAACACGGCATGTACGTAAAGCGAGAAATAGTTTGAAGCTCAATTTTTTTCTAAAATTTAGGAGAGGAAATGGAGTAGTATCGATGCTGTAATCGTGGGGCAATAGCTGCAACGAAAACATATATCTTTCTCTACATATCCCAGGATTACAGAATGATCCATTTGATGCCCTTCCTTCACCTAGCCTTTTTAATGGTCACTATGCATATAATTTGTTTCATTCTACCGCCAGAAAAGTATCCTTCTTCCCTTCCTCCTTGTTTGTATTATGCCATTGTATTCAAAAACTGTATTGATCCTATTAGCTGAAAGATTTCTTATAACTAATACTGAAGAATGCCACTTCTACTATGAATTTATGTAAGAGCTACAACGATGTTTGTTGCATTAATTTTGATAATAAAATTGCTATTTGGGATGATCACGTTGATTGGTACGATTTTGATATTAGCTTGAAATTCAGTTAGAGCTTCAATATTGTTTGATATACCTTGTTTGGTAAATCGTGTACTACCTATATAAGTGTTTGGCATTAACGATTTGATAGTGGTATGGGCTTCTGGTTGTGTATCCGAACCTTCAATTTGGATATTGATGTTGTCGTAAAGTCCTGGATGTTCATACGGATACTTTTTGGTGAGTGTGGGGGGTCGGGTCAAATTGGCCAACAAAACCCAGCAACTAATCGATCGCAAAAGTCAAAGAGCATATAGCCTTACTATAAAAAGCACAATTGAAGTCATTCACAAGATAGAAAATATAGAATTGTAATATTTTTTTGACTGATTAATCTCTAAACAAAATATCGTTACCATAGCCAGTACATATATGGTCTATATCTGACTAAACATGAAATGTTTGGCACATTAAGACTGGAAAAACCATAGAAAATGAAAGCGAAAAATCCTAGGCTGAATAACAGTTTATATGCAGCCATTGCATAAGGGCATGAGCTTCCCACAAGTAACCAAAAGAGATATATGTGAAAGACACAATGCAACCTTCCAACAAACAGTAAACAAAGACAGAAGGTTGTTTTGAAGCAATGGAACACGCATAAGAGAATTCAATAAATATGGTAGTAGAGTCCTTACAACTTAAAAAAGCGTATTTGACAATTTGAAATACCATATCATAGTGGCGAGATATGTTTCAGCATTCTCCACGTAAGAAAATTTTGCAACCTGTAAATAAATTACCGATTTCGTATATTACATCTATAATCAAAAACTTGTCACAATAACAGGAAGCCAATTAACCATTACTTACAAACAAATCTTCTTATGAATGTATATCTTGTTACACAAACAACCACCTTGTCCACCCTCTGATTTTCTTTTGGCTGATCGTTCTTGCGACTTTGACTTCTATTTTGGTTACTCGTTTCAAAGAAAATGTATCGTTATCTTTACCAAGGTCTCTTTGCTCATTGTGTTACATTGTATTAATGAAGTTGATTATATTTTGGGGCACTTGATCTTCATTCTGATATACTAACAAATTTGAATCTGGATTGCTTTGGCTGAAAACATGGCTTGTTAATGCCATATTTTTTCCTTTGATGTCTTGGACTCGATATGGGCTTTTCTCCGGTCAGGTACTCTGCTGACGAAATTGAGGGTGAAACAGATTATGGTTATCTATCAAAATACTCTTCTTAATCCTTGGAGATTGATCGTTTACCTGATATTTTAGCATTGTGAATACCACATATCATCATAGTTTCTGTAGCCATCTTCGTAGGTCTTGTGCCCTGATTCATGGGTTCATGTCCCTTGGGAGATATAGTCTTCTTAACCTTCGGTGAACCCGACTGGTCACTGTTCTGGCTACCGAGAGACTGCTCTTTGTTTTCCAGCACTTATCTTCTGGTTTGAATTGTTTCAAGTATCTGCTTAAATGCATTGAGATCCTTCCTTGATGTTTTAAACTCAAGTGCACTCGATCTTTTCTCCATCTCACAGATCCATCATCAATTGGGCCACAACACTTGATGATGCCTCTTGTTACTTCTTGCCATTACTCTCATATTGAACGAGTTTATGGTGTATGAACGGTTTTGGAGAATAAACATGCTTAATAACTGGGCTAACCTATTCATATATTTTCACGCGGATCTCTAGTCATGGAGTCCTTGACCACATCTATGATATCCATTGTCGAATATCCATTCCTGCTTGTTTATGTGAGGTCATCATCCGGATGAAGGCGCTGCACTTTGGGCCTATGTTTCAGGTTATGATATCGACTGCCCAAATTGATATGTCATGACCTGTCAAAATATGTACAATCCGATGTTAGTTCCCTCACTGCCACCTCTTTGCCCAAATTGATATGTTTCAGATAAACTCTAAAATTACATAGTGCCCAGGCGTGTCAAGAACCACACATGGTCGGATAGCACCAAGAATAAGGGTATACACCTTGATGAATAGGCACATGACATTTTAGATGAAAATTGCAGGTTTCACGGGATACTATTTGTAAGTGCTTATGCATAAATTATTGTTATGGGAGTACTTACTTTCTGCCACTTAAAAATGCAATCTAAAAACAACCAACATTATGTTGTTGCAATCTGGGGATAGATTTTGTTGAATCGTGAACAAAATACTCAAATGAAAATAAGTATGTTTCCTCTTTTTCATTTCCTAGCTAAATTTACAATTTTCTCTTGTATGGGCGACCTTGATAAATGTAGAATATTAAGGACTTTGTAGTGTTTGGTCAGAGCCAATATAGCCATCATTTTAAAATTCTATAACTTATAGATTATTAAGCCACTAAACTGATGTAGATACTAAATTAGATTTAAGAATACCCACACTTAAGGAACTAATTCTCTACAACTTGAAACACAATTAATAGAATATGAGATGTTCATTTTTAATGCAAAATATTTAAAAATGCCACTTTCCAACTAAAAGCTTATATGGATTTGTATTTGCAATATGTTTTGGTATTTCCAATATAAATTGGACTCCTTTTTATCATACCATCCATGAACTTATATTGCCATGTGCAGGCCGAAATGTTGTTCTTTCAAAATCTGTTAGAACCAGATTTCAGCAAGGTATATACTGAACGTGATGAAAGGTGTCTTACTGAACTACAACGTAGAACTATTGAACTATGTGCCTTGTTAAATATATTCAGATAATGGGCTTGTAGTTTACTTTCTTAGATTTTAAGCTCCTATAATATAGATGGATCACCTATGCTATAATATAAAATTATTATATATTGTAAAGAGTCATTCAGGATAGGTTATTGAATGTTACAACATGGCAGGCAATATTTATGAGTAGGGGTGTCAGTAGGTTCGGGGTTGACCCGGGCCGACTCGAACCCGATAAGCCTTATTGGGTCGAGTTAAGTCGGGTTGAAAAACCTTATCGGATTATTTTGACCCGAACCCGATATATCAATATTGTAATCGGGTCAGGTTAGGGTTGGATAATTTTTTATCAGGTTATCGGGTTACCCCGTTAAGACCCGCAAAACAATATGCAACTTTTTTTAGTATCAGTATTTGTTTTTAAACTCATGCAATGATAGAACCTGATACAAATTTATAATGTTGTTATTGGAGGTAATGTAATACGTGTTGAACTATGAGTTGTTATCTGTTTTAAGAGCAAGCTCCATATCTGACGGAATCGCCAACAATAACTTTTATGAAACGATAAACATGTAAGTAAAAAGGTATTGTCTAACATGTTTTGAAGTCACATATATGTTAAATTCAAACACACATTAGAAAAATAATAATTTGTTTAACTCCCTTGATCAACATAAAGAAATAGAAAATTTTATGCAATAATTGGCAAGTTGGTAGGTTATTTACAGAAACACTATCAAATTTCCAATAAACTTTAATTTTAAGGTCTTTTAGTATACTTTAAAGAACATATATGAAGCTTGAACATAATAAGAATCAATAGGAACCTTACGGTCTTCGATAGAATGGTCAGAAATTTAGAGGTTGGATTTCTTTTTTTGAAATATGTTAATAGTGCAGCTTGTCATTACATCCTCACTGTCAATTAGCCCAGCAGAGTCATGTAAAGACTTAGGAAACTTGCCTTCCTCGAGTGATGCGTCTCTTAAACAGATATCATGAACTCAAAATCCTCAGAACCAAAAACATTAAGCCTTATTCTAAATGAAACACAACTTAACTTATTAGAAACCGACCAAATGTATTTAATGTTGCTAAGAATTTAGGTCTTAAAGCACTTCACATATAGAAGAGATCAAGGTTGCACGATACTCAAAAGCACTTCATAGAAATAAATTTTGTGTGAATTTGAGTTTTAGAGGTTTGGCTGATGAGTAAATTTACGAAAGGTGTAATTAAAACTAATAATTAAACAGACTTAATGAAGTACCTCTTCGCATATAACATGTGAAGCTTCCTCGGGATTCTCATAAACTACCATC
>JANFOE010002439.1:0-2500 GCA_025667525.1 Glebionis coronaria | reverse complement strand
CTCCTCGTCAATACTCTTCACCAGAGTGTCGCCCCAGATTTCCACCTCCTCGTCATTCTGGATCATGGTCCCACAGTCGTGACTAACCCTCCTCCGCCCAAGAGAAGCCATTACTATAGGGATGTGTACCATTCAAGTGTCAATGTTTGGTTCTGAGATATACATGCATATGTCCATTCAAGTGATAATATGCTGATGTATGTTTTTCTTGTATCAGGAGTGGGTCTCTTAATTCAACATGCTTCTGTTATTATCAGAGGTATTCGTAATTTGTTACTTTATATCATTGTCTTAAGACCTATACTTGTTTTGTGTAAAGCTTAAATACCCTCCATAACTACTTTTTAGGATGAACTGTTTGTTGGTTAGATGTGAGGGTTAAAAGTTACAATTGCCCTAAAATAAGTAGATTATCACTTACTATTTAATCTAAAAAAATGCTTATATAACCCGAAATAAGCAGAAAAGAAGAAAGATGCTAGATTATCAAAACACTTCAAATACCTTATTTTTTGAAAAATAAACACATTAGAAGTAAAAAAATAGAAAAAAACCCAAAGTTTTTTGTTTATATTTGTTACTAACTAAAGTGTTGGAATTAGCTTTATATATAGATCAATGGACACTTCCAGATGGTAATCGATGGTTGAGGTTTACTAGTTTTGCATTGCGTTTGGTTCGCTTGGGGCTTGTATGCCTGGTAATAGTGTACAAGTACTAGCTTTCCAGCTTATCTGTCTTTCTAACGCAGAAAAAACCAGTTAGGTATGGCAAAATCATAAAAAGATTTTTGGAACAGACTTATTTAATTGAATCAATTTGATGTACTTTAGTGCGTTCGTTTGATGTATTTTCATTTAGCATGGTAGTATTTGCTTGATTTAGTATCTAGGTGGTCAATAATTAGAGATCAGATTGTTTCCCCTATTTTGGCATTCACTAAGATCTTGTCATTTATACTCAATGTCACTTACCCTACCATGCGTTGATTATGTTTTTGGTATATTTGCAGGTTCAGTTCACGAGTCTATCATGGAAGATGAGCAATTTGTTGACATGCTTTTAGATTCGACAGGTTGGTTACCCTTAACGTAAAATAGAAACAAATTGAATTAACATCTTCCAGGGTGAGAAGTACCTAAAGAGTCGTTTTAATGAGCTGAAAAACCAAGAAAAGGAGTCCTAAAAGGAAAACAGCTCAAACAAATGCTAAAGAAGCGTCAAGAAACTGACATGGGCAATGAAGAAGCTTTATTGAGGGGACTTTAAGAGAAGAGGCTTCTTAATGTAAGATAGAGGATAGGAAAAAGTTATCTGATACTGATGTTAAGGCGTTATTAAAACCCCAGCTTGCCAAATTGTGTGAAGAGAATAGATTATGTCGAAATCAAACCAATTCTTTTTGTTGCATCAGTACATGCTGAAGATTGTTGGATCCTTACTTTTTGTTGAAGAGATTTGTTGCATCAATACATAAATTATTAAAAAAGGGAATCAGTTCTTATAAAAATAATGCATCATACCTTACAAAAAAAATATATAACATTTAGGAGATAAGTATGATTCATAACAGTTGTAAATAACGTAAACCGAGTGGGGAAAAATCTTTACATAAAGGGTCAAGACAAAAATAATGTTTAACCCTCATAGTCAATGCGCGGTCAAGGTAACTATAACCAAATTCATAGTACTAGAAGAGTGAGGTCACTCTTGAAAACAGTCGCTAACACCCCATTAAATACCACTTAAATCATGAGCCAAAAACCACTTTATTTCCATGCTCTAAACTGAGAGGGACATTTGCGCAAATCAGCAGCCAAAAACCTCATACCTACCAAAAATCAGCAGTACAACACCACAAAATTCAGTAGTATACTCACAACAAAATCATCAACAAACTTGTAAAAACATATCTCCTGCATAATTCAAAAAGGGGCATCAGTTTTACAAAATTATTGCATCATATCTTAAAAACTAATAAATCAGTTATAGATAAGTACCGAGAAATAATTACGACCCCAAGAAAAAGAATATTATGTATTTAACAAGTCGTCACTACTGAATTCTTGCAAAGTTACATCTTCCAACCTGCAATATCATAAACGAATCCAATAGCAGCAGGTTGGATCGATGAACCAATCACAGGAGCAAGTGTTTCTTGTTCAGCCCGCTTCTTCGACTTGGTTTTTTATCAAGGAAACAACGATACCAAGAATTGTAGAATGAGAATCTGTCATCACCGCCTTAATGTTTGCAAAGTCCACATTAACTAGTCCACACCACCGCCTTATTGCTTGCAAAGTCAAAATCACCCGCCTTATTATCAGCATTTTTCTATCGTGGTTTTGGAAAACCAGGTTGAGACTACTTTTTGGAAATGCATAATTAGATTCTTCTAATAGCAGTTGAATTAGATTCTTCTAATAGGTCAGCCGTCCGAGGGCAAACTTGTATTTTTCCTCCATATTAGCTATTATATGGTTATACCATACAGGAACTC
>JANFOE010002438.1:0-24436 GCA_025667525.1 Glebionis coronaria | reverse complement strand
TACATTATAAAGGGTGTATCCCTTTGGTTGAAAGTTAAAAATGTTGAATGGTTGAAAAATGTGGGTCTATCTAATAAGCTAAACTGGGAACTACTCAAGGGTGGCCTAGTGGCAAATTGGTTTGTGGCTATCACTCTAAAGTGTGTGAGGTCTGAAGTTCAATTCTTGCTAGGTGTAAACAACCTTGAAATGTGGCGGTGGGTTCAAACCCCGTGAATTAGTCGGCGAATATGTTGCAAATCAAGGTTAAAAAAATAATAATAAATAAAATAAAATAATAATAAGCTAAACTGGGTTAAACTAAATAATAAACCAATAAAAAAAGTTAAACAAAAAGCAAGTTACTCCTTACTTGTTTTAACAACTCTGATTGTAAAGATGCTCATTACATAAGATCTAAAGTTTTGTAGCAAAAAGAAGAGGCAGATCAAGTGCCATACAGGGACGAAAGCATGTATGTGATACGGGGGCCGGTACCTCCCAAAATGGGCGGGGAAGCGGGCGGCGGGCAAAACGGAAGACAGGCAAAACGGGCGGGCGAAAAAAAACATATAAAAACGTAGAAATAAAAAATAATAATACTTGTTTGAAAATCGGGATAAAAAAATTAAATATAAAAGATATGCCGAGTAGCTTAATTAGTACTTTACATACGTGATACACCCATTAGCCTATCTATACTACATTATAAAGGGTGTATCCCTTTGGTTGAAAGTTGAAAATGTTGAATGGTTGAAAAATGTAGGTCCTACTAATCTATATCTATACTACATTATAAAGGGTATCCCTTTGGTTGAAAGTTGAAAATGTTGAATGGTTAAAAAATGTGGGTCCTACTAATCTATATCTATACTACATTATAAAGGGTGTATCTCTTTGGTTGAAAATTGAAAATGTTGAATGGTTGAAAAATGTGGGTCCCACTAATCTATATCTATACTACATTATAAAGGGTGTATCCCTTTGGTTGAAAGTTGAAAATGTTGAATGGTTGAAAAATGTGGGT
Organism: Glebionis coronaria; assembly: GCA_025667525.1. Lineage (NCBI taxonomy): Eukaryota > Viridiplantae > Streptophyta > Magnoliopsida > Asterales > Asteraceae > Glebionis > Glebionis coronaria. Next base: position 23,430 of record JANFOE010002438.1, on the reverse strand, counting down.
CCCACTAATCTATATCTATACTACATTATAAGGCTAGGCACAACGCTAATAGGTCGCGACCTAGTTTTTTCGGTCGGCGACCTAGTGCGACCTATTTGCCACAACCCGGCGACCTAGTGCGACCTAGTTGCAAAAAAAAAAAAAAAAAAAAAATTTTTTTTTTAAACACAATAAATTTAATAAAAAACATTACATTTATTTAAAAAAAAAAATTACACAATTATTCGAAATTAAAAAACATTACAATAATCCTAGTAATTTAAATTATAACGTTCCTTGATTTTGTCCTTCATTTCTTGTTGTGCTTGCTGTTTGGCTATCGGCAAGTTGGGGTCGATTTCCGAGTTGTAGAACATCAAGTCTTTATCTCGTTTCTTTGCTTCAGCAAGCTCGATAGCCCGACGTTGTAACTCGAGCTTTTCTCTTTTGATTTCCGCGGTTTTCTCCTGCAAAGCCAACTCCCGTTGCTTCAAGTCAAAGTAGGAATCTTGTTGTTGCTTCTTCTTTCCCCATCCAATGTCTTTCATCTTCTCCCATTTGGAGCTTACAGCTTCAACAAATGAAGACTTCCCAGTTGACGAAGAGGTTGATGACTTCTTTTTAGCACGATCACGACCCATTGGTCGATTTTCTTGTTTCTCTTCTTCAGAATCAGCGTGCACATCCATGTAACTAGCGTGTCCAGAACCAGAAGTGGTTTCAGAAGTCTTGGCTTTTTTCTTTGTAAACCGTGGCATTTCAACCTCTAACCAACTCGGGTGATCTTTGAGCACCTTCCACGCCTCCCGGTATTGAAACTCTTTATTGTAAGTCACTTTGTATTCAGCACAAGCTTTTTGGAAATCAGTGAGATCATTTGCACCACTATCATGAGTACGCTCAACGTTATTCATAATACCACAAAATGCACCAACACTAGGACGCAACCTGTTTTTCCATTTGCTCACAATCGCGTCATACCCTCTTGTAGAACCCGTCTCGGTTTCATAGTACTTCAATACATCTTGCCAAAAGCCCTTAGATTTTTGACTGTTTCCTTGGATGCAATTCTCAGAAATATAACACCAACCTCTGCATAACGCACACTCCTCCTCACTTGTCCATTCTTTTGGTGGCTCAGTTGTATCAATCTGTTTCTTTTTCGTAGCACGTCTTGAGGGCTTCTTAGGTTTGATTGGGGATATTTCTTCCACATCGTCTTCAAGGTTGTATGCACCATGAAAAGACCCGTGTCCCGAACCTTGACCCATAGATTGATCTTGGCTAGGCCCGTCACCCACATAGTTGTCTTGGTTGTATATCATATTCTCAAATTGTGCATCAACCTCAAAACAATTAATCGGAGAATACTGTTGGTTTGGATAGGAAGTAGTGGAAGAATCCATAGTAGGCCGATACACACCCGAAGGCGATTCGTAGTTAGGTTGTTGGTTATCACGTTGTGGGGGATAAAAAGGACGGTTTGAATAGTTAGGTTGTTGGTGTGATTGATATTCAAAACCGGTGGGTCTAAACCGGAATTGTGGAGACACACCGGATAATCGAAAATTCGAGTCCGGTGTCACATGTGGAACAGATTCTTGACGAACTCGGGATTTTGGGGTTTTGTTTTGGGGAGTTCTCTTGCTAGACATTTTTAATGTGTGTTGAAATTTGTGTGTGAAATGTGAAAGAATGTATTGATTTATATAGGTTTTAAAAAAAATTTGAAATTTTTTTTTTTTTTTTTTTAAATCAAACGGTTATATTTTCCAACGGTCAAATTTTACACCACTTTTGAAAGGGTCGCGGTTAGGGTCGAATTGCGCAAGTTTTACACCGGCGACCGAATCGCCGCAACGCGGCGATTCGGTCGCGACCGACCGGCGATCGACAACTTTCCGAGGCGTTGCGCCTAGCCTAAAGGGTGTATCACTTTGGTTGAAAGTTGAAAATATTGAATGGTTGAAAAATGTGGGTCCCACTAATCTATATCTATACTACATTATAAAGGGTGTATCACTTTGGTTGAAAGTTGAAAATGTTGAATGGTTAAAAATGTGGGTCCCACTAATCTATATCTATACTACATTATAAAGGGTGTATCCCTTTGGTTGAAAGTTAAAAATGTTGAATGGTTGAAAAATGTGGGTCCCACTAATCTATATCTATACTACATTATAAAGGGTGTATCCCTTTGGTTGAAAGTTGAAAATGTTGAATAGTTGAAAAATATGGGTCCCACTAATCTATATCTATACTACATTATAAAGGGTGTATCCCTTTGGTTGAAAGTTGAAAATGTTGAATGGTTGAAAAATGTGGGTCCTACTAATCTATATATATATACTACATTATAAAGGGTGTATCCCTTTGGTTGAAAGTTGAAAATGTTGAATGATTGAAAAATACGGGTCCCACTAATCTATATCTATACTACATTATAAAGGGTGTATCCCTTTGGTTGAAAGTTGAAAATGTTGAATGGTTGAAAAATGTGGGTCCCACTAATATATATCTATACTACATTATAAAGGGTGTATCCCTTTGGTTGAAAGTTAAAAATGTTGAATGGTTGAAAAATGTGGGTCCCACTAATCTATATCTATACTACATTATAAAGGGTATATCCCTTTGGTTGAAAGTTGAAAATGTTGAATAGTTGAAAAATATGGGTCCCACTAATCTATATCTATACTACATTATAAAGGGTGTATCCTTTGGTTGAAAGTTGAAAATGTTGAATGGTTGAAAAATGTGGGTCCCACTAATCTATATCTATACTACATTATAAAGGGTGTATCCCTTTGGTTGAAAGTTGAAAATGTTGAATGGTTCAAAAATATGGGTCCCACTAATCTATATTTATACTATATTGTAAAGGGTGTATCCCTTTGGTTGAAAGTTGAAAATGTTGAATGGTTGAAAAATGTAGGTCCTACTAATCTATATCTATACTACATTATAAAGGGTATCCCTTTGGTTAAAAGTTGAAAATGTTGAATGGTTAAAAAATGTGGGTCCCACTAATCTATATCTATACTACATTATAAAGGGTGTATCTCTTTGGTTGAAAATTGAAAATGTTGAATGGTTGAAAAATGTGGGTCCCACTAATCTATATCTATACTACATTATAAAGGGTGTATCCCTTTGGTTGAAAGTTGAAAATGTTGAATGGTTGAAAAATGTGGGTCCCACTAATCTATATCTATACTACATTATAAAGGGTGTATCACTTTGGTTGAAAGTTGAAAATATTGAATGGTTGAAAAATGTGGGTCCCACTAATCTATATCTATACTACATTATAAAGGGTGTATCACTTTGGTTGAAAGTTGAAAATGTTGAATGGTTAAAAATGTGGGTCCTACTAATCTATATCTATACTACATTATAAAGGGTGTATCCCTTTGGTTGAAAGTTAAAAATGTTGAATGGTTGAAAAATGTGGGTCCCACTAATCTATATCTATACTACATTATAAAGGGTGTATCCCTTTGGTTGAAAGTTGAAAATGTTAAATAGTTGAAAAATATGGGTCCCACTAATCTATATCTATACTACATTATAAAGGGTGTATCCCTTTGGTTGAAAGTTGAAAATGTTGAATGGTTGAAAAATGTGGGTCCCACTAATCTATATATATATACTACATTATAAAGGGTGTATCCCTTTGGTTGAAAGTTGAAAATGTTGAATGATTGAAAAATATGGGTCCCACTAATCTATATCTATACTACATTATAAAGGGTGTATCCCTTTGGTTGAAAGTTGAAAATGTTGAATGGTTGAAAAATGTGGGTCCCACTAATATATATCTATACTACATTATAAAGGGTGTATCCCTTTGGTTGAAAGTTAAAAATGTTGAATGGTTGAAAAATGTGGGTCCCACTAATCTATATCTATACTACATTATAAAGGGTATATCCCTGTGACACCCTAGAATCGAGGTCATTAACGTTACCCTAAATTACGCTAATTTTTGAAATTTTTAATAAATTTTAATTTCTATATTTATAAGTATTTTGGCTAAAGCCGATGTTCGAGGTTATAATTTTTACGATTGACGTTTTAAGAAGGACGATGACGATTACGATCCCGAGGGATGCCCAATTTTATATAATTTTTGACGATTTATCGATAACGTAATTTTTCGAGAATTTTACTTACGGTTCGTGTTAAGTTGAGTCGGGTGAGTTTTATAGCCTTCCGAGTACATTTAAAGTATCCCAAAAATATTTTGGAGCGTTCGGGAAGATTTCCGACTCCCGTAAAATTTTCAAAATTGACAAATGAGTCGAACCCGCAAAGTTTTGAGGACGTTTTCTATTTAAGGACAAATGAAGTTAAAAATTGCAATTAGGCCCCTCCCAACCCACCAAAAAGGCCAAAGTTGACACACACACAAACACATACAAAAATTTTCACCAAAATCAAACTCTCTCTCCCTCCTTTCTCTCTCAAACCGACGGACACCCCAACACCAAGAAAAATTCACCAAAAATCTTTTTCCACTTGATTTTCCTAAAAACTAAGGTTAGACCACATCTAGTTTGGTCATTCCCCACATGTTCATGTGCTCAAATCCCACATGCATTAACAAAAATTTTCCAAGATTTTTCAAGATTATCCAAATTCGTTTTTGTGGCTAAATGAGCTAATGCATGTTGATTTTAAGTGTTATGGAAGTATAAACACCAAGAAAACCCACCAAAATTAATTTGGTTGTGGTGATTGGGTCACCCAAACCCCACGGCAATGGGGGTGTTTGGGGAGCCATGGTGGTTGTTGATTTTGAATGTTATTATTGTGTTTGGTTCATTGTTTTAGGATGTTTTACATAGGTGTAACTAGTTGCATGTTCATTTCTTTGAATTTTTAATTTTGAGATTGGTTGATCAATAGGGGTAGGACTGAAATTTGATGTTAGGATATGTTTGGGAAGGCTTAGGATGATGTTTAGTGGTGGTTAGAAGGCTTGGAATCGAGTCTAAGTGCGTTTTTGGTATGGTCATTTTTAGGCAGAAACATTTGGTCCATTTCATAAAAATTATTTTTTTCCAGGTCTTGAAAACAAAATGTAGTGATAGAGGGTTTTTCTAGCTTTAATTTGGTATAAGGTAGAGCCCGTGACTCAAAACGAGCTAAAAGTTATGACATTTTAAAGATCGGGTACCGGGAGACGAGGACTTTCATAATCCGAATTTGTGCAAAGTTTTAGTCAAATCCCGAGGGTCACAAGTATAAATTGGTAAATGGTCAAGGGTCAAAATTTGGTCCCTAACCTGTGTAAATGGGTCTATATGTTGACTTAGGTGTCAAAGAAGTCAAAGGTATTTTTCATATAGGTCAAAGAAGTCAAAATTGGTCGAAGCGCAATTTCAGCCCGTAAAATGTAGTCGTGGAAAAGAGTTGCGTAACGGGTCGTAAAAGTAAAAACTCTTATTGGGCTTAAAAACATGTCATCTACAGGTCTTATAGGATTTTTGGAAATTTTGTCAAATTTTATAAGTATGGTTAAATAAGGTAAAACAGCCCGTACTTTAGTCAAGTACCGGCGAGAACGAGTAAAAATGGACAACGTAAGTAATGAGAACGAATGGTATAAAATGAGTGATGCTTGTTATTTTGTTTTTGGCGTGAGTTATACTTGTCCTAAGTGACTAGTATATATGTATTTTATACAGTACCGAGAGTATTTAAAATGAGATTACTCATTACGCGTTATTTGTGATAGGTGTTGATTTAACCGGGCATCCGTTTCGTCGTCAGTGATCATCCCTCGAACTACCGACTACTTAAGATATAAGGTGTGAATTTATAGCCTCGCTTATATTTATTTCAAATTGTTTTACCCGCGAGGGAAATGCATGCTAGTTTTTAAAAGGAACGTATATCATGAATGATTGTTAGACCCGAAAGTTGCCTTAGAAATTGTGTTGAGTACCAAAGTTGCAAAAGTCCCTAAAATCATGAACTATTAACTATTGTCCTGCCCTCGAGTAGGGGGAAATAGCCGCTTATGCAATTTGTAGTACTACGGGGTTAACGACCCAATGCTAGCCGAGAAGCTGTACTTTTAGTAAGTTCTGCGGTAGATTATTTTGTATGAGAAATAAGGTATAATTGCAACTGATGCCTTTAGAAGGGGCACTGGTTTCATCTGAATCACGCCGGTAATTATTACGCGGGTGATTGAGTTAACGGATTAGTGTCATGAGCTTAAACACAATTGTCAGTATCCTGATTATAGTTTGTTTGATCGACAAGACTATAAATGATCACGAATGGTTTTTATTATATATACGTTCAAATGGATTGAAAAACCTATGAATTCCACTCAACGTTTTCGTTGACCAAAATTTTGGCATGTGTTTCAGGTAACCGCTGAGGTGTAGGATGGAGCATGCATGGGATGGATGTTGTGTGTACGGCTTGGAGTCCGCTTGTTTTTCCCTCCTTTTTCTACTTAAACAATTTTAAGTTTAATGTCATGTTGTTGTAAAACTGAAGTTTTTGGGTTGAGATTCATGGGGACCGAAAACGCTAAACTCTGTGCACTATTTGGGGTTGGAAAAACCGTGGACATGTATCATCTAACAATTTTAAATTTCAAGCTTTAAGTTGACGTCTTTTAGCGTCGTTTGATATATCTTGTGTGTAATGAATACTGTGTAGCACCCATTGTTGTAGTTCCGCTGCGCATAGCAATTGTGGGGGTGTTACAGATTGGTATCAGAGCCACGAGTTATAGAGAACTAGGTCGTTTTTGAAAATCCTAAACTATAACTTTTGGTGTCGTAAGAAATGGTCCAAGCACACACAACTATCCTGCATGGCTCCGGTAAGATTTATTGTTGTATTTATGGCATTTGACGTATACTTTTGAGTAAAGTATATATGTGGGTAATTATTACGTAAGTATGGAATTACTATATGTAGACGTTAAATTTTACGTGAAATATCCGACATCGTAATTTTCATATTAATCATGCATGAGCATCATATTATTACATTTCGGGCATATGTACCACCTTTGCATTGCATTTGCATGCATGTATTTATAAATATTGTATAATTACTTATATACCCTCCGAAATTCGCTGTTATTGCAGGAATGGCCGAGGTACCGCCCAACGATAACGGAAACGATGTACGAGCCCAGGACCCCGACCCAAGGAGAACTACTTGCCCCACGCCTATGCGTACTTCCCATCTGGTTGGTGTACCAGATATCCCCAGAAGAGCCGAAGGTGCAATGAGTGCAAATTCTCTTCATCAAGGCATCCCAAGAATTTGCTGTCCCGGACCGAGGAATTATCATTTCGTACGACGGACTGTGAGAGGTTTGGAAGGATCGATGTGCATGAGGTATGTAGTGGAATCAAGGGTGGTCAGTAGATTCGACGAGAATGAAAAGGCGGACGAAAGACTGTTGGAAAGGACGGCAAGGATTGAGTATGACGGGAATGTGAACAAAAGTGACATCAACAGTTTAAAATCAATGGTTGCAAATTTAAGTGCTAGTTTTGATCGTGTTAGGGAGGATCAGGTGAGGTTGTCGAGGATGCAGAGTTGGGAGCATCGTGTGAGGGATTCATTGCCCCCGGATTGGAGATTCGTGGACGATTTAGAGATGGAGGCGAATGACTTCATGATTCAGCCGCCTACTGGAGGTGCTTGTATTTCGGTGGGAAGTCAGGTAGTGATTGAGTGTGGATCCACATCAGGGACGAAAAAGGAAACAGAATGTGGGCCGGATGAGAAAGGAAAAAGGAAAGTGGATGATGTGGATGAGGACGTTAGTGATGAGGAAACCGAGGAAGACGACGACGAGCCGCCATCCAAGAGGCCGTGTGGATCACCACATGCCTAGTTACTTGTTTTGTATTTTCTTTGATCATTGTAATAGAACTATTTTGGACCTTTGTATGATGGTATTATGATGAGAAACTCAAGTACTTGATGTTTTGTGGTGAACGATTGTAGTGGCAATACTTGTCACGATTTTGGTTAATTATCAATACAATCCACGTTACCTTTCATGATCTGTGATATGTCTTAAATTTGATCTTTTGTGATGTGAATTGATGAATATTAGTAACTCCGTAGTGATGTGTCGTTGTATGTATTCTATGTCTGGGAAACTTGATATGAATACTTACATTGTTTTTCTATTTTTCTTGTCTTGCAGAAAGAGATATTCGATAACACCATGCCTCCAAAGTTGACTGCCGATCGTGTTAACACCATGATTCAGGAAGCTATAGCAAATGCGTTGGAAGCGGACCGAGCTGGGAGAAATCAGGATCCAGGAAGGAACGCGGGGAGACAGCAAGCCCCGAGAGTGTGTACCTATTCTAGCTTTATGAAGTGCGGTCCCACGCAGTTCCGTGGAACGGGTGGAGCTTTAGAACTTAGACGATGGTTGGAAAAAGTTGAAAGTACGTTTGAAATCGGTGGTTGTGCAGAAGCGGATAAAGTAAAGTTTGCAGCTGCTACGTTTCTTGATGATGCGTTAAGTTGGTGGAATACCCAGGTAGCTACGGTTGGATTGGCTGTAGCGAATGCAAGGACGTGGAATGCGACCAAAGCTTTGTTGACAAAGAAGTTTTGCCCAGAGGAGGAATTGGGGCAATTGGAGGACGAATTGAGGCATTTGACCTTAAAGAACAACGACATAGCTGCTTACACCAGGAGATTCAACGAGTTAAGTCTTTTGTGTCCGGACATATTTGCCAATGATGCCAAGAAAATGAAGCAGTATATTAAGGGTTTATCTAGCAATATCAAAGGTGAAACAACTTCGTCAAAACCAGGAACGTTTGATGAAGCGGTTCAAATGGCACACGCTTTGATGGACGTTAAGCTTCAGGACAAGCAGAACTACATTGCTGAGGGCAACAAAAGGAAATGGGAAGCGGCACAAAGCAATCAATCCCAAGGCCAGAACCAAGGTGGAAATCGAAACAATCATGGGCCGAACCGTAATCAGCAGTTTAATCAGAGAAGGAACAAAGGGATGAGGGCCGTGACGAACCCTAGAGGTGTGAAAGTGAATCCCCATTGTGGTAAGTGCAACTTGTATCATGTTGGAAATTGCCCGCCGGCATGCGGCAAGTGTGGAAAGGCAGGTCATAGGACATCTGGTTGTCGAACGGGAGGAGTAGCCACTGGGGCTAATGCTATTAGGATGAGGGGATGTTATAGCTGTGGAGAAAGGGTTCATGTGCAAGCGAATTGCCCAAAGGCAGGAAACAGACGGGGAGGTAATAATGCGGCAGCTGTGTATCAAGTGGGAACGGCTGATAAACCACAGGGTCCAAATGTGGTTACCGGTACGTTTTTGCTAGACGCTTGTTATGCTAGTATTTTATTTGATTCTGGCTCCGACAAGAGTTTTGTAGACGTTAGATTTAGTCGTCATATCGATAGAGAACCGGTGTTGTTAACGACTAGTTATAATGTTGAATTAGCCGATGGAAAAATTGTTAGTACGAATTCTATACTGAAAGGGTGTACCTTGAAGTTAGGAAATTACGCTTTTAAAATCGACTTGATGCCTATAGAGCTAGGATCGTTTGACGTGATTGTGGGAATGGATTGGCTGATGGCGCATAGTGCTACGATCGTCTGTGGCGAGAGATTGGTTCAGATTCCGTTGAGGAATAGGGTTTTGAAGGTAAAGGGAGACGAATGCACTTCTCGTTTGAAGGTGATTTCGTGTTTGAAAATGATGAAGTACGTAGAGAGCGGATGCGATGTGTTTTTGGCACAAGTTTCGAGCGATGGTGATGTAGAGGCGAGGATCGAAGAGGTACCAGTTATTTGCGATTATCCGGACGTTTTTCCAGACGAGTTGCCAGGTTTACCGCCTACCCGTGAGGTCGAGTTTCGAATTGATTTAGTGCCAGGAGCTGCGCCGGTTGCACGTGCACCTTATCGCTTAGCACCATCTGAGTTAAAGGAGTTAGCGGATCAATTGAAGGAATTGATGGACAAAGGATTTATTAGGCCGAGCTCATCACCTTGGGGAGCGCCAGTGTTGTTCGTAAAGAAGAAGGATGGTTCGTTTAGGATGTGTATCGACTATAGGGAACTCAATAAGCCGACGGTTAAGAATCGGTACCCATTGCCGAGGATTGACGATTTGTTCGATCAATTGCAGGGTTCCAGTGTATACTCAAAGATCGATTTAAGATCAGGGTATCATCAACTGCGTGTAAGAGAGGAGGATATTCCTGTAACTGCCTTTCATACGCGGTATGGACACTTTGAATTTCGAGTGATGCCGTTTGGGTTGACGAACGCGCCTGCTGTATTCATGGATCTTATGAATCGCGTGTGCAAGCCGTATCTAGATAAGTTTGTTATTGTTTTCATCGACGATATACTTATTTACTCTAAGAATAAGGAGGAGCACGAGAAGCACCTAAGAAAGATTTTGGAGTTGTTAAGGAAGGAGAAGCTGTATGCAAAATTCTCTAAGTGTGAGTTTTGGTTGGAATCAGTGCAGTTTCTAGGTCATGTGATTGATAGTGAGGGAGTTCGTGTAGATCCTGCTAAGATCGAAGCGATCAGGGAATGGTCAGCACCGACGACGCCGACTGAAGTTCGACAATTTTTGGGTTTAGCGGGGTATTATCGAAGGTTTATTGAAGGATTTTCGTTGATTGCGAAACCATTGACGCGGCTTACCGAAAAGAATAGGGTGTATGAATGGGGAATTGAGGAAGAGCTTGCTTTCGAAACGCTCAAGGATAAGTTATGTTCCGCGCCGATTTTATCATTGCCTGAAGGAACCGAAGATTTCGTAGTGTATTGTGATGCGTCTCGTAAAGGTTATGGAGCGGTATTAATGCAACGTGAAAAGGTGATAGCTTACGCGTCGAGGCAATTAAGGAAGAACGAGGAGAACTACACGACGCACGATTTGGAATTAGGAGCGGTAGTTTTTGCGTTAAAGCTGTGGAGACACTATCTGTATGGGACAAAGTGTGTTGTATTCACTGACCACAAGAGTTTGCAGCACATTTTAGATCAAAAGGAGTTGAATATGCGACAAAGACGATGGGTTGAACTACTAAGTGATTACGACTGTGAAATTCGCTACCACCCTGGGAAGGCGAATGTTGTAGCGGATGCATTAAGTAGGAAGGAACGGGAGAAACCTTTGAGGGTTAGAGCTTTAGTGATGAGTGAGAGCGTTGACTTAACCGAAACCATACTGAAGGCTCAGGAGAGAGGTTTAATGAAAGGAAATGTTGAAGCCGAGAACTTGGGACGAATGTTGAGACCTCTTTTCGTAATTAGGTCTGACGGACTAAGATATTTTGAGAATCGAATTTGGTTACCATTGTGTTCATCTGAGGAAGGAAAGCCTGGAGTTCGAGAATTGGTTATGAATGAGTCGCATAAGTCGAAGTATTCGATACATCCCGGATCGGATAAGATGTACCACGACCTGAAGAAAGTTTATTGGTGGTCGAATATGAAGGCAGATATTGCTCGTTACGTCAGTAAGTGTTTGACTTGCGCGAAGGTTCAGGCAGAACATAAGAAACCATCTGGATTGTTGGTACAACCGGAGATCCCAGAATGGAAATGGGAGAAAATCGCAATGGATTTCGTGACAGGTTTACCTAGGACTCCTAGTGGATGCGATATGATATGGGTAATTGTGGATAGGTTGACGAAATCTGCTCATTTCTTACCTATGAAGAAGACGGACAGCATGGAAAAACTCGCCAGCGTGTACGTGAAGGAGATCGTCTGTAGACATGGAGTGCCGTTATCGATCATTTCGGATCGCGACAGTAGATTTACGTCGGAATTTTGGAAATCGCTTCAACGTGCGATGGGCACTGAACTGAGTTTAAGCACGGCTTATCACCCGGAAACTGACGGCCAGAGTGAATGAACGATTCAAACGATGGAGGACATGCTCCGAGCATGCGTAATTGATTTTGGAGGAAGTTGGGAACGCCACTTGCCTCTGGTGGAATTTCGTACAATAATAGTTATCACGCGAGTATCAAAGCGGCACCGTTCGAAGCATTGTATGGAAGGAAGTGTAGATCGCCTGTGTGTTGGAGTGAAGTAGGGGAGAGTCAATTGACTGGACCCGAAATGGTATTAGAAACGACAGAGAAGATCGTGCAGATCAAGAACCGACTACTTGCTGCGAGAAGCCGACAGAAGAGTTATGCCGATAACCGAAGGAAACTGTTGGAGTTTGAAGTTGGAGATATGGTTATGCTCAAGGTATCGTCGTGGAAGGGTGTAATTCGTTTTGGAAAGAAAGGAAAGTTGAGTCCAAGGTATATTGGACCGTTTAAGATTGTTGAACGAATTGGACCAGTAGCGTACAAGTTAGAATTTCCGACCGAGCTTAGTGCTATTCATAACACGTTTCACGTATCGAACCTGAAGAAGAGTTTGGCGGACAAGGAATTGGTGATTCCTTTGGACGAGATTCGACTAGACGACAAAATGCACTTTGTGGAAGAACCTGTGGAAATTATGGACCGGGAGGTCAAGCGGTTGAAGCGTAGTAGGATTCCTATTGTGAAAGTCCGATGGAATTCTAAGCGTGGACCGGAATACACCTGGGAACGTGAGGACTTTTTCAAGGAAAGGTATCCTCATCTGTTCCAGTAAGACGAAATGTGAGTACAAGAAGAGGCGAGCGCCGGGACGTCGCTCTCTTTAAGGAGGGGTGGATGTGACACCCTAGAATCGAGGTCATTAACGTTACCCTAAATTACGCTAATTTTTGAAATTTTTAATAAATTTTAATTTCTATATTTATAAGTATTTTGGTTAAAGCCGATGTTCGAGGTTATAATTTTTACGATTGACGTTTTAAGAAGGACGATGACGATTACGATCCCGAGGGATGCCCAATTTTATATAATTTTTGACGATTTATCGATAACGTAATTTTTCGAGAATTTTACTTACGGTTCGTGTTAAGTTGAGTCGGGTGAGTTTTATAGCCTTCCGAGTACATTTAAAGTATCCCAAAAATATTTTGGAGCGTTCGGGAAGATTTTCGACTCCCGTAAAATTTTCAAAATTGACAAATGAGTCGAACCCGCAAAGTTTTGAGGACGTTTTCTATTTAAGGACAAAAGAAGTTAAAAATTGCAATTAGGCCCCTCCCAACCCACCAAAAAGGCCAAAGTTGACACACACACAAACACATACAAAATTTTTCACCAAAATCAAACTCTCTCTCCCTCCTTTCTCTCTCAAACCGACGGACACCCCAACACCAAGAAAAATTCACCAAAAATCTTTTTCCACTTGATTTTCCTAAAAACTAAGGTTAGACCACATCTAGTTTGGTCATTCCCCACATGTTCATGTGCTCAAATCCCACATGCATTAACAAAAATTTTCCAAGATTTTTCAAGATTATCCAAATTTGTTTTTGTGGCTAAATGAGCTAATGCATGTTGATTTTAAGTGTTATGGAAGTATAAACACCAAGAAAACCCACCAAAATTAATTTGGTTGTGGTGATTGGGTCACCCAAACCCCACGGCAATGGGGGTGTTTGGGGAGCCATGGTGGTTGTTGATTTTGAATGTTATTATTGTGTTTGGTTCATTGTTTTAGGATGTTTTACATAGGTGTAACTAGTTGCATGTTCATTTCTTTGAATTTTTAATTTTGAGATTGGTTGATCAATAGGGGTAGGACTGAAATTTGATGTTAGGATATGTTTGGGAAGGCTTAGGATGATGTTTATTGGTGGTTAGAAGGCTTGGAATCGAGTCTAAGTGCGTTTTTGGTATGGTCATTTTTAGGCAGAAACATTTGGTCCATTTCATAAAAATTATTTTTTTCCAGGTCTTGAAAACAAAATGTAGTGATAGAGGGTTTTTCTAGCTTTAATTTGGTATAAGGTAGAGCCCGTGACTCAAAACGAGCTAAAAGTTATGACATTTTAAAGATCGGGTACCGGGAGACGAGGACTTTCATAATCCGAATTTGTGCAAAGTTTTAGTCAAATTCCGAGGGTCACAAGTATAAATTGGTAAATGGTCAAGGGTCAAAATTTGGTCCCTAACCTGTGTAAATGGGTCTATATGTTGACTTAGGTGTCAAAGAAGTCAAAGGTATTTTTCATATAGGTCAAAGAAGTCAAAATTGGTCGAAGCGCAATTTCAGCCCGTAAAATGTAGTCGTGGAAAAGAGTTGCGTAACGGGTCATAAAAGTAAAAACTCTTATTGGGCTTAAAAACATGTCATCTACAGGTCTTATAGGATTTTTGTAAATTTTGTCAAATTTTATAAGTATGGTTAAATAAGGTAAAACAGCCCGTACTTTAGTCAAGTACCGGCGAGAACGAGTAAAAATGGACAACGTAAGTAATGAGAACGAATGGTATAAAATGAGTGATGCTTGTTATTTTGTTTTTGGCGTGAGTTATACTTGTCCTAAGTGACTAGTATATATGTATTTTATACAGTACCGAGAGTATTTAAAATGAGATTACTCATTACGCGTTATTTGTGATAGGTGTTGATTTAACCGGGCATCCGTTTCGTCGTCAGTGATCATCCCTCGAACTACCGACTACTTAAGATATAAGGTGTGAATTTATAGCCTCGCTTATATTTATTTCAAATTGTTTTACCCGCGAGGGAAATGCATGCTAGTTTTTAAAAGGAACGTATGTCATGAATGATTGTTAGACCCGAAAGTTGCCTTAGAAATTGTGTTGAGTACCAAAGTTGCAAAAGTCCCTAAAATCATGAACTATTAACTATTGTCCTGCCCTCGAGTAGGGGGAAATAGCCGCTTATGCAATTTGTAGTACTACGGGGTTAACGACCCAATGCTAGCCGAGAAGCTGTACTTTTAGTAAGTTCTGCGGTAGATTATTTTGTATGAGAAATAAGGTATAATTGCAACTGATGCCTTTAGAAGGGGCACTGGTTTCATCTGAATCACGCCGGTAATTATTACGCGGGTGATTGAGTTAACGGATTAGTGTCATGAGCTTAAACACAATTGTCAGTATCCTGATTATAGTTTGTTTGATCGACAAGACTATAAATGATCACGAATGGTTTTTATTATATATACGTTCAAATGGATTGAAAAACCTATGAATTCCACTCAACGTTTTCGTTGACCAAAATTTTGGCATGTGTTTCAGGTAACCGCTGAGGTGTAGGATGGAGCATGCATGGGATGGATGTTGTGTGTACGGCTTGGAGTCCGCTTGTTTTTCCCTCCTTTTTCTACTTAAACAATTTTAAGTTTAATGTCATGTTGTTGTAAAACTGAAGTTTTTGGGTTGAGATTCATGGGGACCGAAAACGCTAAACTCTGTGCACTATTTGGGGTTGGAAAAACCGTGGACATGTATCATCTAACAATTTTAAATTTCAAGCTTTAAGTTGACGTCTTTTAGCGTCGTTTGATATATCTTGTGTGTAATGAATACTGTGTAGCACCCATTGTTGTAGTTCCGCTCCGCATAGCAATTGTGGGGGTGTTACAATCCCTTTGGTTGAAAGTTGAAAATGTTGAATAGTTGAAAAATATGGGTCCCACTAATCTATATCTATGCTACATTATAAAGGGTGTATCCCTTTGGTTGAAAGTTGAAAATGTTGAATGGTTGAAAAATGTGGGTCCCACTAATCTATATCTATACTACATTATAAAGGGTGTATCCCTTTGGTTGAAAGTTGAAAATGTTGAATGGTTCAAAAATATGGGTCCCACTAATCTATATTTATACTATATTATAAAGGGTGTATCCCTTTGGTTGAAAGTTGAAAATATTGAATGGTTGAAAAATGTGGGTCGCACTAATCTATATCTATACTACAATATAAAGGGTGTATCCCTTTGGTTGAAAGTTGAAAATGTTGAATAGTTGAAAAATATGGGTCCCACTAATCTATCGTCGACTAATTCACGGGGTTTGAACCCACCGCCACATTTCAAGGTTGTTTACACCTAGCAAGAATTGAACTTTAGACCTCACACACTTTAGAGTGATAGCCACAAACCAATTTGCCACTAGGCCACCCTTGAGTAGTTCCCAGTTTAGCTTATTAGATAGACCCACATTTTTCAACCATTCAACATTTTTAACTTTCAACCAAAGGGATACACCCTTTATAATGTAGTATAGATATAGATTAGTAGGACCCACATCTTTCAACCATTCAACATTTTCAACTTTCAACCAAAGGGATACACCCTTTATAATGTAGTATAGATAAATTAGTGGGACCCACATTTTTCAACAATTCAATATTTTCAACTTTCAACCAAAGTGATACACCCTTTATAATGTAGTATAGATATAAATTAGTGGGACCCACATTTTTCAAACATTCAACATTTTCAACTTTCAACCAAAGGGATACACCCTTTATAATGTAGTATAGATAAAGATTAGTAGGACCCACATTTTTTAACCATTCAACATTTTTAACTTTCAACCAAAGGGATACACCCTTTATAATGTAGTATATAGATATAGATTAGTGGGACCCACATTTTCAACCATTCAATATTTTCAACTTTCAACCAAAGTGATACACCCTTTATAATGTAGTATAGATATAGATTAGTGGGACCCACATTTTTCACCCATTCAACATTTTCAACTTTCAACCAAAGGGATACACCCTTTATAATGTAGTATAAATATAGATTAGTGGGACCCATATTTTTGATCCATTCAACATTTTCAACTTTCAACCAAAGGGATACACCCTTTATAATGTAGTATAGATAAATTAGTGGGACCCACATTTTTCAACCATTCAACATTTTCAACATTCAACCAAAGGGATACACCCTTTATAATGTAGTATAGATGTTGCAAATCAAGGTTAAAAAAATAATAATAAATAAAATAAAGTAATAATAAGCTAAACTGGGTTAAACTAAATAATAAACCAATAAAAAAAGTTAAACAAAAAGCAAGTTACTCCTTACTTGTTTTAACAACTCTGATTGTAAAGATGCTCATTACATAAGATCTAAAATTTTGTAGCAAAAAGAAGAGGCAGATCAAGTGCCATACAGGGACGAAAGCATGTATGTGATACGGGGGCCGGTACCTCCTTAAATGGGCGGGGAAGTGGGCGGCGGGCAAAACGGGAGACAGGCAAAACGGGCGGGCGGAAAAAAACATATAAAAACGTAGAAATAAAAAATAATAATACTTGTTTGAAAATCGGGATAAAAAAATTAAATATAAAAGATATGCCGAGTAGCTTAATTAGTACTTTACATATGTGATACACCCATTAGCCTATCTATACTACATTATAAAGGGTGTATCCCTTTGGTTGAAAGTTGAAAATGTTGAATGGTTGAAAAATGTAGGTCCTACTAATCTATATCTATACTACATTATAAAGGGTATCCCTTTGGTTGAAAGTTGAAAATGTTGAATGGTTAAAAAATGTGGGTCCCACTAATCTATATCTATACTACATTATAAAGGGTGTATCTCTTTGGTTGAAAATTGAAAATGTTGAATGGTTGAAAAATGTGGGTCCCACTAATCTATATCTATACTACATTATAAAGGGTGTATCCCTTTGGTTGAAAGTTGAAAATGTTGAATGGTTGAAAAATGTGGGTCCCACTAATCTATATCTATACTACATTATAAAGGGTGTATCACTTTGGTTGAAAGTTGAAAATATTGAATGGTTGAAAAATGTGGGTCCCACTAATCTATATCTATACTACATTATAAAGGGTGTATCACTTTGGTTGAAAGTTGAAAATGTTGAATGGTTAAAAATATGGGTCCTACTAATCTATATCTATACTACATTATAAAGGGTGTATCCCTTTGGTTGAAAGTTAAAAATGTTGAATGGTTGAAAAATATGGGTCCCACTAATCTATATCTATACTACATTATAAAGGGTGTATCCCTTTGGTTGAAAGTTGAAAATGTTGAATAGTTGAAAAATATGGGTCCCACTAATCTATATCTATACTACATTATAAAGGGTGTATCTCTTTGGTTGAAAGTTGAAAATGTTGAATGGTTGAAAAATGTGGGTCCCACTAATCTATATATATACTACATTATAAAGGGTGTATCCCTTTGGTTGAAAGTTGAAAATGTTAATTGATTGAAAAATATAGGTCCCACTAATCTATATCTATACTACATTATAAAGGGTGTATCCCTTTGGTTAAAAGTTGAAAATGTTGAATGGTTGAAAAATGTGGGTCCCACTAATATATATCTATACTACATTATAAAGGTTGTATCCCTTTGGTTGAAAGTTAAAAATGTTGAATGGTTGAAAAATGTGGGTCCCACTAATCTATATCTATACTACATTATAAAGGGTATATCCCTTTGGTTGAAAGTTGAAAATGTTGAATAGTTGAAAAATATGGGTCCCACTAATCTATATCTATAATACATTATAAAGGGTGTATCCCTTTGGTTGAAAGTTGAAAATGTTGAATGGTTGAAAAATGTGGGTCCCACTAATCTATATCTATACTACATTATAAAGGGTGTATCCCTTTGGTTGAAAGTTGAAAATGTTGAATGGTTCAAAAATATGGGTCCCACTAATCTATATTTATACTATATTATAATGGGTGTATCCCTTTGGTTGAAAGTTGAAAATGTTGAATGGTTGAAAAATGTGGGTCCCACTAATCTATATCTATACTACAATATAAAGGGTGTATCCCTTTGGTTGAAAGTTAAAAATGTTGAATAGTTGAAAAATATGGGTCCCACTAATCTATATCTATACTACATTATAAAGGGTGTATCCCTTTGGTTGAAAGTTGAAAATGTTGAATGGTTGAAAAATGTGGGTCCCACTAATTTATCTATAATACATTATAAAGGGTGTATCCCTTTGGTTGAAAGTTGAAAATGTTGAATGGATCAAAAATATGGGTCCCACTAATCTATATTTATACTACATTATAAAGGGTGTATCCCTTTGGTTGAAAGTTGAAAATGTTGAATGGGTGAAAAATGTGGGTCCCACTAATCTATATCTATACTACATTATAAAGGGTGTATCACTTTGGTTGAAAGTTGAAAATATTGAATGGTTGAAAAATGTGGGTCCCACTAATCTATATCTATATACTACATTATAAAGGGTGTATCCCTTTGGTTGAAAGTTGAAAATGTTGAATGGTTAAAAAATGTGGGTCCTACTAATCTTTATCTATACTACATTATAAAGGGTGTATCCCTTTGGTTGAAAGTTGAAAATGTTGAATGTTTGAAAAATGTGGGTCCCACTAATCTATATCTATACTACATTATAAAGGGTGTATCACTTTGGTTGAAAGTTGAAAATATTGAATTGTTGAAAAATGTGGGTCCCACTAATTTATCTATACTACATTATAAAGGGTGTATCCCTTTGGTTGAAAGTTGAAAATGTTGAATGGTTTAAAAATGTGGGTCCTACTAATCTATATCTATACTACATTATAAAGGGTGTATCCCTTTGGTTGAAAGTTAAAAATGTTGAATGGTTGAAAAATGTGGGTCCCACTAATCTATATCTATACTTCTTACTACATTATAAAGGGTGTATCCCTTTGGTTGAAAGTTGAAAATGTTGAATAGTTGAAAAATATGGGTCCCACTAATCTATATCTATACTACATTATAAAGGGTGTATCCCTTTGGTTGAAAGTTGAAAATGTTGAATGGTTGAAAAATATGGGTCCCACTAATCTATATCTATACTACATTATAAAGGGTGTATCCCTTTGGTTGAAAGTTGAAAATATTGAATGGTTGAAAAATATGGGTTCCACTAATCTATATTTATACTACATTATAAAGGGTGTATCCCTTTGGTTGAAAGTTGAAAATGTTGAATGGTTGAAAAATGTGGGTCCCACTAATATATATCTATACTACATTATAAAGGGTGTATCCCTTTGGTTGAAAGTTAAAAATGTTGAATGGTTGAAAAATGTGGGTCCCACTAATCTATATCTATACTACATTATAAAGGGTGTATCCTTTTGGTTGAAAGTTTAAAATGTTGAATAGTTGAAAAATATGGGTCCCACTAATCTATATCTATACTACATTATAAAGGGTGTATCCCTTTGGTTGAAAGTTGAAAATGTTGAATGGTTGAAAAATGTGGGTCCCACTAATATATATCTATACTACATTATAAAGGGTGTATCCCTTTGGTTGAAAGTTAAAAATGTTGAATGGTTGAAAAATGTGGGTCCTACTAATATATATTTATACTACATTATAAAGGGTGTATCCCTTTGGTTGAAAGTTGAAAATGTTGAATGGTTGAAAAATATGGGTCCCACTAATCTATATCTATATTGCATTATAAAGGGTGTATCCCTTTGGTTGAAAGTTGAAAATGCTGAATGGTTGAAAAATATGGGTCCCACTAATCTATATCTATACTACATTATAAATGGTGTATCCCTTTGGTTAAAAGTTGAAAATGTTGAATGGTTGAAAAATGTGGGTCCCTCTAATATATATCTATACTACATTATAAAGGGTGTATCCTTTGGTTGAAAGTTGAAAATGTTGAATGCTGGAAAAATGTGGGTCCCACTAATGTATATTTATATTACATTATAAATGGTGTATCCATTTGGTTGAAAGTTGAAAATGTTGAATGCTTGAAAAATGTGGGTCTCATTTAAAACTACTACATGCAAATCTTATTCATTAAAAAAGATATAAACTTTCGTTAATTAAACAAATGGCACCCTTTCATCCAATTGAAACATACTTATAAGATATTTTGAATTATAACATGTTACAACGCTTTGAAATAAAAGTTTAATCTTTTGACGTTAATTTTTGAACTTCACCGAAACACTTACCACAATATCGCATCGTGTTAATTATCTGTTGCTAGACAATTTCCGTCGCTATGCGCGGGTACTCGTCTAGTACATATTTATATACATATATATGTTTATATATATATATATATATATATATATATATATATATATATATATATATATATATATATATATATATATATATATATATATATATATATATATATATATATATATATATATATATATATATATATATATATATATATCTTTACTACTTTATAAAGTATATAGGCCATTCTATTACTAGAAGTCTTAAAAAATTTCAGCCACTAACATTTCTTATTAAAGAAAGTCTAAATGTCTAAACTATATGTATTAGTACTATTGCCTTATAGTATACATAAAAATTATTGCTTACTTAAAATTTATTACATACATAAATATCATTCAATTTTATGACATTATAACAACAACATTCATACAACCTATTTAAAACATGATGGCCCTTTTAAAACGTCTCCATCCCATCTAAGTGTAACAGCCATTTCAAAGAGTCCATTTAAGATTTATGTAACATTCATTTCAAAATGTCTCCACCCCTCTTTATAAATAGTGAAATGTTATTATTGTGCAATGTGAAGCAGTTGTGTAAAATACGTGTTTAAAAACAATCTTAAACCATGCCTTTTTTAATCTTTATGCTTTTATAAAACACCTCACTTTCTCTAAATCATATAGTCATATACCCATGTACCTTCTTGGCTTCTTCATCTCTTTCTTTACATGATTCATGATTCTAAAAAATATGGTTGGAATTGGTTTAAATCATGAGAGATTTTTGGTGCTAACATTCATTATTGTGTATTCGTGAATTTTTCATATGATTTCATATCTTGATTTTTATTTATGCCCTTTTTTATGACTTGGGGTTTTATTGTTCTAGGTGTTTTGATGGAAGATGTGGCGGTGGTTTGTAAGGTATGAAGATGAAAGATGTGTCTTGTTTGAGTAAATTTCCTTCATCCTCTACGTGTATGTTTTTTGTATGTGTGTTTTTTCTTCATATTTGTTTTAATTTTTTCTAACAAATTTCTTCATGATCTTTATCTAACTTTCACTTTTTGGTGAAGTGGAATCGTTGAGTTGTTAAGGTAAGATTTTGCAATCTGTGTTTCTTGATATTAGTAGTTTTATCATTAACGTTTTTTATTTGTAAAAATAATACAAAACTCGATAAAAGTTATTTTTATGAGTTTTAAAATATTTCTTGATGTCTTTTGGTTACAGCTGCTACTGGTCGCTGCTCTCCGCCATCGCTGTCTTACCAGAGAAAGTTGCTCCAGCTACTTAACTGATTCTCTGTCGAGAGTAGTTGTTGCCACCGCCTACCGCCACTTGCTACCAACGCCCGCCGCTAGAAACTAATGCTACCCGCCATCAACTCTGCTGTCGGTGCTGGAAAATGTGCTATGAAGGTTGTTATAAAGTTCATGTAAAATTCTATACAATTTTTTGTACAAGTTTTGTTATAAAGTATATGTGAGCTTTTTGTAAATTTTGTTATGAAAGGTAGGTAATTATTTAAAAAGATTTTGTTTATTTTTTTGTATAGATCTTTTATATTTTGGCATGTTACTTTTATATTTTGCTTATGTTTTAGATTTTGTGTGTCGCAAGGATTTTGATATTCTATACCATACAATATACTGTCCAGTTTTTGGAGATAGTAAGAAAGGTGGATGCTCAACTGAATACTTAAAGAAAGAAGAATAGGATTCTAATGTCACATCATCAAACTTGTTTTTAACATCAATCATATATGACAAGAAAAGTCTAGCAAACCGTTAGACTAAAGAACCATTACAAAAGATGTTTAAGCCATTAACCGAAAAGATTTTATTGTTTGATTATTAAGGCTTTAACCAAAAAACGAGTAAAACATAATATTATCTATTAGATCAGTTTGAAAATTTTATGTAATCAAATGTCACCGAAATTTTGTACAAGGTTACATGTAAAAAGCACTTGAGAAATGATTTTCGTACGTGATTGGTTGTTTTTTTTTACTTTTTATCTTACATAAATATAGTTATTATAAACTTGGTTTAAGCGAATGTGTGTAAACCTCATGTCATGAGAGCAAATAAATAAAGAAAAAAAGGTAGCATTAATCACTTAATGCAAAAACACGGTTTTTAGTCTTTGTTTTCTTAGAAATATCGATATAGTTATTGTTTAAATTCCAAACATGTACCATATAAAAACACACGCTAAATTCCAGAAAAAAAACCAAAATGAAATTAATTGCATCAGTTTGGTTATAGGTTAAACTTTCAACCTTATGATCAATTGTTAGACTTAAATCATTAAGCAACTTAAAACCGTGTCATCCAAAAATAGGTATTTCGAAAAGATTCTAGCCGGAAAATATATTCACACGGGTACCCGCCGCCGCTATGCGCGGGTACTCGGCTAGTATATATATACATATATACCTATATATATATATATATATATATATATATATATATATATATATATATATATATATATATATATATATATATATATATATATATATATATATATATATATATATATATATA
>JANFOE010002437.1:0-65267 GCA_025667525.1 Glebionis coronaria | reverse complement strand
ATATTTGCCCATTTTCTATTACTTCTCATTTTAACAACTTTAAGCACCTATACCATTTAATCTTATATATATATATATATATATATATATATATATATATATATATATATATATATATATATATATATATATATATATATATATATATATATATATATATATATATATATATATATATATATATATATATATATATATATATATATATATATATATATATATATATATATATATATATATATATATATATATATATCTTTATATTATATATAGGTATAACTATGACTTGATACCACACCTCTAATCCATGTCATATGTGACATGGCACTTCTAATCCAATAGAGTTTGTTTGTTAGCTAAAAAATCTCAAAAACCTACCATAATTAGTCAACGAAAACGCAATTTCCAAAAGCGGGCCGCAATTTTACAAAAACTGCGTTTTGATACCGCGCCTATATATAATGGGTTAAGACCATTTTTTCACCATTTTCCTAACAACCTACCTACGGGGAAAAAACACACACACATATCCACAGCTGCCTGTAAAAACACACACATACAAACGAGCTCCAATCCATGATCAACGATCCCACATCGATGATAAACAAATAACTGATCAAATAACTGATCCATCCCCTCTTTCAAAACCCTAATCTTCTAACAAAAAAACAATCAAGGTTGGTACATTAATTCAATTAATTAATTAATTAAGGGTTTGCTATTTGATTATTTGTTTAATCGGATTTATATGTTCTAATAAACAAGGTATGATCTGATCATTATTACTATCATATGATTGTTTAATAGGATCTATCTCTATTAAAAGACTAAAGATTTAAGACCAGTGGTGCAAATCAAAAAAGAAAGAGATAGGTTAATTGCTACTGTATGAAAGAGGAGGAAGAAGTGTTTGCGGCTACAAAGGAAAGAAAAAAATGGTTGATTCGGGTTTAGATCAGTTGGGTATTGTTATTAGGGGTGTTTGGGAATCCTGAAACAAAAGTACTTTTAATGGGTATAAGTCATTGTTTGGTTTTTGCTCTTATGTGAATCATATATGGTATGCAGGCTGTTCTGGAATACAAAAACTGGTGATCAGCGTCAAAGACCCATGTGTCCTCAGGAAGGCTTGGATGAGTGCTTACTATCAGATCACACTTTGATGACTATCAACCACTATATGAATTTCAGATCCTCTATTACATGTGAGTTCTCTATCTACTGTTGTGTCGAACACTTAGAAATATTATAAGAAGGGAGAACCCCACTCCTTATGCCTGTGAGTTTTTGAAAATAAGATTAATTGGACGTCAAGTAAGAGATCGATTATTTTAGTTAGATTTTATTAATATTTCATTAGAGATGTTGTTGACCTGCAAACTTTTTTAGTGTGGCCCGATGTTGTTCATTCTATATGTGTAGCAGGTAAGAAAAAAAGTACTGGTAGAATGAAATGTGGATCCATCGATTGGTATATTTTCCCATAATATTTAGAAGTTTACGAATGTTTTTGTTTGTTGTGAAGGGTCTTATAGTGGGAGTGAACCTGGTGGCATGTACTCATCAAGCTAATCAACACAATGAATCCAATTATCACAAACTCAAGCCCAATCCTCCAGTAAATGGCTGGTATCTTCAAGTAACACACGTGATGTTGCATTAGGAGGATAGAATTTTAGTTTCACCTATTTGTATTATTTTCGTGAATGTTAGCCTCATACATGCTTCTTTTATTGATGTAGGTTAGAAACACTTGACTATTCACTAAATATCCTATTGAGAGTGAGTATCAGCAATGAATTATGACACTCCGACAAGAAGAACTATATATGTTTCACTAAATCTCAATTTTATGTTGATTTTTATTCTAGGAAGATCGAAGTCCAATTCTTGGCAAGTAAAATTTGATTGTGTTTGCAACACCGTTCTGAATATGGTGGTTTTGGCTGTAAAAAGATCTGAGCAGACAATGGTCCCACCTTTCAACAAAATATCGGAACAGTAACAGTTGGCTTCACGGTGATTCTGATGAAGGTGAGTATATGTTTCTGGATTCTGTAATATTTTGTGATGTACGGATAGTGTTAGTTTATATTTGATGTGCTCACTGAATGATGTCTTTTCTTCTTCTTCCTACTTTCTCTAATTCAGGTAGGACGTCTTCTCCTTCTTTTGGACAAAAGTGAAAGCGTTCAGCGGTCTTACAACGCCCTGAAAGGGACGCGCTACTTGCCGTTTTTTGCAGCTCATGTAATGGACAAAAAGAAACAGAATAAGTTATCTTGTCTCTGCTCCATCCTTTTTGTTAGGCTATTTACAGGCTCCACACGTAATGCAATGTAGAGACATTGTGCTCTAGAACAGAGTTTTCCCCAAAGAGGTCTTAGGACAGATGACTTAGTTGCACTCTCAGGTACTTCAGCAAATTTTAAATCTTAAAAAATTCATTTAACGCGGAAAAGTTTACTTAATGAGTTGGTTATTTACCAATTTCTAGGTGGACATACACTTGGGTTCGCAATTTCTTGTCCTTGCAAAACAGGATAAACAACTTTTCTTCAAAGCAAAGCGTCGACCCAACGTTGCAATCGTCGTTTGCAGAAAGTTTAAAGAGTGTTTGTCCAGCAAAAAACACTTGATTCAACGCCCACGTCTTTTGACAATAGATATTACAAGTTACTTAAGAGTATTTTTTCGTCGGACCAAGCATTGGTTATCATAGGAAGCACTAAAGCATTGGTGACAAAATATGCTAGCTCCAAACAAGACTTTGAGAACGCTTTCGTGAAATCCATGACCAAGATGAGTAGGACCAATGGTGGTGGCCAATAGGTTAGGCGTGATTGTAGAGTCGTAAAGTAAATCATATTGGTGTAAAAACGAATGTGATTTGCATTTCTGTGACGTGTTGTTGATCAAGATTGTTACATTTTATGTTGATTTTAATTGCTCATAATCCATTTAGAATAATAAAAATGTATTTGTATTATACTGTATTTTTGTTGGGTAACTGGTGTTTCAATTCCACAGGTATTACATTTTCTTCTGTTTTGGTAATCTCTTGAAAATTAAGGTTCGTTTTTCATTTGTCGGCATGATTTCTTTACTGAGAGAACTCCACTGGGACAAATTGAATGCCTCAGTAGAGATTTGACCTATTTTGCCACCCTTTTAACATGATTGTAAGCTACCCTGATGCATTTATTGGATTACTTAGAACTAAAATACTATGCTCTTTAAATGTTGTTGATGTGTATCTTGAACTTGCAGGTTTTTGGACATGTTTGATCATGAGGGCTACTCTCTGTGGTTCTACACATACAAGTACAATGATAACACAGTCTCATTTGTGACCATGAACAAGGATGGTGGATTCATTCAGCGCATGGATCTTGCACAAAAGTATATATACATTAGTGCTTGCTGAGACGTGTTTTATGCTATGCAAGACCTGTGTAATTGAAACACCAGTTACCTAGCCTTACAAGCTCTTTCCCAACTGGCGAGATCATGCATGTAGAAGGAAATCCTTTTGACTTCACCACTGAATAAGAAAATTAGTACCTCAATTCACGATGTTGGTAGACTTTATGACCACAATTACGTGCTTGATTTTGGGGAGAAAACTCAGGCTTATAATATGTTCTCTTGATCCATTGGAAGCTTAAGGTAAAGATCATACATCATAAAATCAATTGACTAATAGTAGTTTGAAAATTTATTTTTCTTATGACAGATTTGTTTCTACTTGTGTAACAGGATCTTAGCAAACCATATGAATTGGCGCTTGCTGAGATTTGAGACGTTTTGAGATCCATATGTGACGTGGTAAAGCACTAAAGCATATGATGTAAAGAAGTTTACTACTGTAAGTGTGTATTCAACTATCCTCGTAGCGTATATTTATGGTATGTTGAGTTTGTTCCTTTTTAAGCCTTGATTAATTATCCATAATCAATATATGCCTTCTTGAATCTTATTCAGTCTTACAAAGTCAAAGTTTAAAGTTATTGAATTGTGGTGAGCTTAGGGTAAGCGATGCAACTGCTTTTTACCTTAGATTGCAAGTTATCGAGTAAATGTAGACTTACACAGAGAATTATCAAAATTATTTGGGCTAAACCCGACTTTGCTGGCTGTTTATAACCATATAAGACTTTTGGTCCTGACCTGGGTTTAGGCTGTCCTATGGGCGTTTCCACCCGTTGGGGTTCAACTCAACCCCGACTCAGCATATTTGACCCCAACCCAACCAGCTACACCTCCCTCTCTTTTACGGTAATCTTTGCGCTAACAGAAATCATAGAATTCTGTAACAAAAGATAGATTGATTCTAGATGGTATAAAGTGTTTGATATCTAAAGCTCTGAACTTTATAACCTATTATTGCAAACTGGTAAATAAAAATAATTGTTTCTTAGAAGTACAGTTACAAATTGAAATAGAATTCAAGATCATCTGCATAAATAACTCCATTCCCCTAGAGCAAAGACCGACCTATATTTGTGATACATCATGGATTTTGTTAAATATTGCTATTCTGATGCAATTCTATTATGGGAAACAAATTTTGTGCACAGGCTGATTGAGATGTATGTCATTCTCTACTTTGTATTGGAGATGGGTCAAATTTAGTTAGAGTGAAGGCGCTTTCAAAATTGTAGAACATGCCAATGTAAGATAGAAAGACAACATATTTTCTCTACCCAACCACCCCCCACCACCACCACACACTCACACCACCACCACAACCCTTTATTTACAAGTTTTCATTATTGTTCTATTATCTTTTCTTTGCATAGACGAATGACATTTTCCTTCTTGCTGTCAAGGTAATTCCTTATGAAGGTCAACTTCTTTGAGATTATACTTATTAATGATGATTAATAAACAACATATCTTTGGTTTAAATTTCCAGGCGATTTCTTCTACAATCTTAAAGTACAAGTTGAAAGCAGCAAGCACTAAAGAGAAAGGGAAGAATATCATTTCAGATGTTTTAGGCAACCATAGTTTTTCTCTTCTTTTAAATCATTTCTGACATAGCCAAAGTGTAGGTACTTATGGTTTTATTTTGAATTGGTTTTTAAAGAGTTAAACATTCTGACATGGCGAAAGTGCAGCTACTTATCGTTTTATTTTGGATTGCATGTTTTAAAGAAGAAGACATATAATATCTTCCGATTTTACCTAAATTGAAAGTAAAACCTACTTATGCACAGTTTCTTAATTAAAGATATAGTAATATTTTTATGTTCTTTATTTTGTTTTGCAGATTCACTTGATCTAAATTGACAAAAAATGGGGATACTGAAACATTTTGTTGCTATTTAAGGTAAAACATGTTCAGGTGATTTAAAATTAAAGTACTTAGAGAAGATCTACGATTGTTATTTGAGGTCACATTTATTCATTGTTTCTATTACAAATTAAAAGTCATTTAGGTTATACTTGATCTATATATAAGTCTATATATATGTATAAAAGATTATAAAATTTGCTAAAGTATCGTTTCATAGTCAATTGTAGTGTCGTGGTAGGATTATATGTTGCAGCCTCTTATGTGTGATTAGGCGGATATAGTTCAAACCCGTACCCAAACCCACTTTTACCCATAAATGCCCTTCAACCAGATTAGCCGTCTCCAAATATGCCTTAACTATCCAGGGAATTTGTAACGAATCAGGAAGCTATAACGAAACAAATCTTTAGTCTCCTACGAAGAATGATTGGTAGGTAAAGTTTCATGGGTGTGTTTGGATATACGATAAGTAAAGCTGCAATTTTTGAAAGGCTAACTAACATGAAATCTGAATTTCTTTGTTAGTGTAACTGATGATTGTATCTAAGTTATCATCTAATTATGTATTTTTTTATTTAATTGATTTGAAAGCTGCAACTTTAAAACTACTTATTTTGACCCATTATATGACCAACCTTTTATGAGATGTATACTTGTTTTATACGAACTTTTAACTAATGTGAGTAGGAAGATAAAAATAGGTTGTGTTTTATAAAGAATGAGGCTGCATGCGATAAAAGAAGGGATTGAAAAACAAGATGATAATTACAACCTTCTCTGGCGTTGTTGCTGCAACAAACAAACAACTGTTGTAGTATCTGGCAGTGTTCACCTAGGGATGCAACAAAGAAGGCCACTTATAGATCTGACTAACTCAATAGAAACATTTTAGTTACATAAATAAAATACATCATGTCTTGTCGTTGTCTTCTATTTCCTATACAACTAACTTTGCGTAGCATTTATAGGGTCCTACACCGAGGAAGAAAAAGAAGAATTTGTATCAGCTACAGGACTGCATGTTTTTGTAGCAGAACACCATGAATCACACTTATTTGATAGGCAAATGTTGCTTTTTCTTTATTTTGCCACAATGAAGTAAAGCTAGAGATTAGCATACACATATGAGCTTAAGATCATGGTAGTGTTTCGTTGAGGAGCTGGTACAAGCTTCAGTGGTGGAACTTATAGAGTTTTCTTAGAAGAGTCTAGATTTGTAAACATCTCAGGATTTAGTGTATCACCTTTCCAGGACACTTTGATTGGCATCCACTGATGTGAGAACCATCCCCATTGTCATGTTTATGGAACCATTCTATTGTGTGTAAATGACTATCTTGATATCTTTGTGCTATAGAATACGATGAAACTGTTATTCAAAATATTTCATGATCACCATTATGAATGTCCTAAAACAAATAAGAGTATCTTGAACTTCAACTACCCTTCCATAACTATCCTTAATCTCGAGGGGGCGGTCACTGTAACAAGGAAATTGACAAACGTTAGTAGCCGTGGCACATTTGTAGTTTGTATTAAGAACCCTGTTGGGATATCAAAAAGCTGCTTTTGAAAACTTATTATTCCAGTAAATATATATTTACAAAACTTTTTATTTTTACGGGTGTTTGGCGTTGCATTATAAGATTAATTTTGTGATATGGAATAAGGAAAGTGGATAATCAGCTTTACCAGAATGGGCTTGGTTGCAGGAAAGTTTTTTGGGGTTTAACATCGTATTGGTTAAACAGGTGGAGCTCGCTCATGGTGGTCGTGGTACCTCATATCCTAGAGATCGTCATAGATGCGGTCGTGGTGGGCCAGATGGCGGTGTTTCTAGACGCTCTGATTATAGGGGTGCGATTTCAGCTTACGGGACCAATGAGGATGTGCTAGGCCTCGCTGACGTTTGAGATTCATGATACATTAGCATCATTGGTCGGTGTTCAAGGGTAGGTGTAACACGCTTTATTAAAAAAATTCGTATTTGTACCATGTCGCCTTGTGTGTGATAGGGCTACCCACGACTTTTGCTTCTATTACTTCATTCGAGAGCAAATGCTTGCATGATTCTAGAATGAGCACTGCCATTGCATTCCAAAAATATTCGCAAGCCATTGCCCTGAGTTGGCTGAATCGACTAGAGTTGATCATGATATTTTGGATTCATTTGTGCAATCAGCTATTAACATCCTTAATCAAAGGGATATAATGGCTCTCACAACTATAGTTGCAATAGGTAATTCTTCATAAGGTTTCATTCATTATATTTGGGTGCTTTGTTATACAGGTAGCATTATTGTTATTAAGACTTCAAAAAAATCATTAGGAGGGACGGAAGATTTTGCCTTCATTGTTCGTGATTTGTTATTCAATATACACAAATTGAATATCATTACCAAACCAAATTCACATAGAGATAAGTCTAGCACTGAAGCAAGAACGGATAAAAAAGATAAAACTACTGATTGCGAGCTTCCACGTGTGTACTTTTGAGTATGTTTTTTCGAATACAGTTGGTGCAAACATTGCTTACAACTAAATATAAAGCTCAACCTATCCATACTCTAAAATCATAGAAAAGCTACATAAACAATGAGCTCACTCCCTTTGTTTTATCCTTTCCCAGTGCCTAAGTTACATTTCTCTAACATCGTACCCTTAAAGATAGATGCTGCCATAAGTCTAGGAGGTGAGGATTTAAACAAGTCTTTCTTTTATATTATATTAAGCTATGAATCCTTATTTGTTGCATTAGTAGAAGCTCTATTATAACTACCGACTACCTTTAATTCTATGTTTAATTATTTTCTACTCATTTGTGGATTTCATATTTGTAGGGATAGACTTTATGAGTCTAATATCGGCGCCACTATTTTTTTTGCTAAATGTGGTTAGCATTTTATCTGTATTGACTTAGAGTACATAATTGGGAACATAGAAGTGGGGGTGAGCATATGAATCAAGAACCGAACTAAAATCGAAAATTGAACCGAAACCGACCCAACCGTAACGAATTTTGAAACCGTGATTTGGTTCTCGGTTTTTTTATATTTTCAAAATTTGGTTCTTGGTTTGGTTCGAATCGATTCGAAACTGCGGTTCTCGGTTTCAAGAACTGCTCAAACCTAAAATAATCAAATTTATTAGTGTATTTTTATAGTTATGTAGTGGTTTATCCGTTCACATAGTTCTATTTGTATATTAATTAATGTTTCTAAATGAGTAACGTTAAAAGCTTAGAGCATGGTGACTTGACGCATGTCACTATAACCTACATAAAGTAGTTATCGTGATCTTAAATAAACATTATAGACACGACAAATTATTATGAAGAAACTGCTATCTTTAACTCTCAATTCTCTAATGACACTTGTAATTAATAACTTGCGTACTGGGTAGCATTTTGCATGAGTCAATTATGTCTTAAAAAATAAGTATAGACTTTAAATGTTCAAAGTATTGTATTTAGAGCACATAGAGTTTTCGGGCTGTAGAGTTAGTGTCATAGCCAAAAAGTGATGACACGTCAGTAAAATAGGTTATGGCACGAGAAATGCTCTGGCACCACTTTTTAGAGGGAGTGGTGATTTGTGGTGCCATAAGGTATTTTTGATTCCATAGAGGGAATATACCCCTTAAATTCCAAAAAAATAAAAAAAATAAAAATAGAACCGCATGGGTTGATATGGTCGATGCGAGAGCCTTGACACCACACCACGGAGTCCTGCGCTATTCTCAAACGTGGCGTCGTTGTTTCACACCACCCTTTGACACCATCACTCCAACTCCTCTTATGGTGCTTTGGTGGATCCGAGTGAAAATAAAAGATAGCATTGAAAATTGCGGTTTCAATCGGGTAAGAACCGTAGTACCTTAACCGAACCCGAGAACCGAAGTGGGCCAAGCACTTTAGTTCAATTCTCGGTTCTTTAAATATGTAAATTTTGGTTCTCAAGTCTTTCAGTTCTGGGTCGATTCATTACGGTTTTGGAACCGCGCTCACCCCTACATAGAAGATGTTTTAACGTGAGACTTCTGTGCATTTTATATTCATGTATTACGAAGTACTTCTTTTAGGAACCTAACACGAAAAAATGTCTAATTTAGATAGCAAAAATAAAGTGATGACTGCCTGGTGAATTTAGCATGCGGTCTTATGGTTGGCTTGCCACCAGTGCTATTTTTTCATTTTCATAAACTATCTTCTTAAAATGGGATTGCATTTTGTAAACAATAATCCTTTATAACTAAACTGTTGCAGCTGATCTTTTCATGGGTTAAGGCGTGTGAAGTTTGGTACCTTGAGCTTTAAAAAATAAAATATCGAGAAACAACCATTGTGTTTGCGTAGAAGTTTGTTAGTTTAGCTTCGTCTTTGATTTGTTAAACTAGTTTAATATGACTATTTTTTCGATTGAAACCGGGTTGAAATCGTTTATTTTTTTTATTTTTTACACTTTGTGTTTAAGATCTTTGTCATTATTCACCATTTTTCTAAATCGACATATAGTTTGTCAAGTGAAATTATGTAACTAACCTGCACCAAACCTGAGTTCATCACTACATTGGATCTCACACAAACGAAAGGTTCTCTGTTTAGACAAACACGGAAACCATCAGAACTTAACGATAAACGTTGTTCCAACAAAGTTATATAAAACGAACCCACATGTTGTGTAAGCTAAGGCCAAAGAGTATCAAATAACCCATCAGTTGGTGAGTTAAGGCTAAAGAATGTCACAGGTTGATTTCCGATTAAAAGTAACTAACTAATAAACATAGTTTAAAAAGATTTACGAAACAAACCTGCCCATTAGGCAATCTTCTTCATATGACAACACACTCTCATCCTTATAAATTTAGACAAAACACGTCTATTGGTGGCCCATAACATAAAAATAACACACACTGCCAACAACATAAATAAAACACAAAATGCGATTTACACTTCTAAAAAAATTCGGGTTCCTAAACAAATTATATTATTCGGACATCAACATATAAAAAATATTAGAAATTTTTATTTAAATTCAGATTGAAAAAAAATTTCTAAAAAGAATTAAAACATATATTTAACGTTAGTTAAGCGTAAACTATAATTGAAATATACTAAAAGTTAAATTAAAAAACAATAAACAAAAAACGCACAAACAATAAACCGTCCGAAACAACAAAAAAACCGACCCCGCCCGTTGGGCGGGTTACGACGCTAGTGTATATATATATATATATATATATATATATATATATATATATATATATATATATATATATATATATATATATATATATATATATATATATATATATATATATATATATATATATATATATATATATATATATATATATATATATATATATATATATATATATATATATATATATATATATATATATATATATATATATATATATATATATATATATATATATATATATTATATATAGGTATAATTATGATTTGAAACCACAGATTTTAATCCAGTCATATCCCAGTCACATCTTTTAGCCAATAGTATCTTAGGATTTCCTAGAAAATCTCCAAATTCCACGAAATTCTGATTTGAAATCGCAGTTGTTTTGAATCGCGTTTTGGAAACGCATTTGGGAAAACTGCGTTTTGAAGGTCTCGAATAATTTTAAAAAATTCGTATTTTTTAAATATTTTTTTTTAAAATTGTCCATGCAAAGATTCGAACTTCTGACCTCAGATACAACAACCAAACATCTAACCACTATGCCACATTAGTATTTGTGATTGAGAATTTAAACATAAAATAGTTATCCTTCATTAAACTTGAACTGATACTATAACAAGATAGATATGGGACAAATAATGTATATCTATTACGTAAATATAGTTTACAAACCAAAAAAAAATACACGAGTCTATCTTTTCATATCTATACGTTTCATTATTCTCCCAAAACCCTAACAATCACAAACCCTAATTTTGTTTCAGACGATTTGTTTTATATCAAAACCTCTGTGACAGTATGTCTTAAATTTATTATTTGCAGGCAACATATTAGGCATTCTGTTCTTTATGATTTTGTGTTTCAATTTCCGTGTGTTTTGTTTTTGTGTTTTCAGGAAAATAACCTACAGTTCTTCATAAGGTATGGCTTCCGTATCATCTAACCTAATGATGATTTTTTTTTTGCAGGTTTTCCATCTTCTTTCTTTAGTTTAAAGGTAAAGAATAATGATCCATACTAATATAAAAGCCTAATCTAATTTTTAACACCTATATTTATAATAACTTATTTGTTTGTTTCATATCATTTTTTTATTCATGTTCGTTCCATATAAATTGCTATTAACCCTAATTTATTTTTTTATTCCAAGTTTATTTTCAGATTGGATTCTGACGCCAGTATGATTTGAAGTCATATGTAATTTGCATGTACTTTAAAGAGTCCTTTATTTTCACATAAAGGTTCCTTCCGAATTAAGTTTTTTCAAGTTTTAGTGGTGGTTCAGGAGATAATTTGAGACCAATGTGCCAACTAATATTTAGAAAATCAATTATTTATTCATGCATGTTTCTGAAGATTCAAGAGCACAAATTATTATTGATGCGCTTTTTCACCATGTAAATCTAAGTCATTACTCATTTTACTTTAAATCAACTAATTATACTTTTAAAGCTCTAATAATGTTACATTTATTTCCTTCCACGTGGATCTAAATCCACACTCAATTTCAGTAGATGATGATCTTAATGAAGTTGCAAACTTCCAGCGTTTAACAATGATATTTTATTGTTATAACCAGTAACTACTTAAAAAAGTTTTCCATTCACTGAGACCAAATGGGTTATCTTTTGCCGTATAATCGGAAAGTAAGAAGTGGTAGTTATTTACTTATGGTTCTGTAGAAAAAAATTGTTCCAGGTCGTATTATTATTTAGCATGTGCTAAAAAATTGCTACGTGGAACATTTTATGGAAGATTGGTGAAACTCTGACTTGAATGATTTAAGAGCACTTGAAACTGATTTTTCTTTGTATGAAAACACAGTAACATGACAAGTAGTTTTTACAAAGTAATTTTGAACACCACTTAGGTGATCTAGACTTATAGAGCGTTCAAGCTGTAGTACTTGACATGAAAGCTCTTTTGCACTAACGTTTATGCTACTCGATTCCATCAAAATAAAGAATGCTTTAGTTTTCTGTACTGATATCAGTGATTAAACTTGATAGAGTGTAGGATTTGAGCTGATTATCAGCCACTTTGTGTCTCATTTTCTTTGAGCCAGCTACATGATTTCTGTTATATAGATCTGATTTCTTGAACTTTACTCAGGGCGAATGACTTGTGAGTTGAGGGACTTTCTGGGAACCGGTCTTAAAGTCAAGAGAAAACTTGCATTTACCCGATACATGATTAATTTATTGTCTAAACACAAGTGCTTCAGTCGTGAGTTCTGCTGCTCCTTCCCCTAATTAACGTTAGCTAATTATATTAAATTAAATATTAGTAGTTACATTTTGCTTATTAATCTTTATTTCATAATAATATGTCTTCTTGATCAAATGTTCAAGAAAATGACCATCCTATGGCTAATTATAAAATTGCAGGATGGAAAGACTTTACCCGAAGGACCTGTGGCCATTTCTCCTTATGGACTTTTTCCTTCATTAATTCGTGAAGGTAAACTCTTTGGTTTCTTTTGTTAACCAAATCTCAAGGTTGTAAACAAATTAAAGTCAAATGTCAACTGTTAACAACTGAAATTTAAATCACGAGTCGCATGAGCGCTTCTTGACATCATATTTGTTGCAACTTAATTTTTTTGTGCAGAAAATTCGGATAACTACATCTAAGTATATAAAAGGTTGATTGTATAGAAACATTTTGGAGATAGAAAAATTAAATGAAAGCTAGCACCTTATCACAAGTAAATTTGGTTGATTTCAATTTTCATACACAATTCATCTTTTCTTATCAACCACTATCATTAGTTATACTAACAAATAGTACAAGTTTAACTCAAATCTCTGCTTATTTTTAAGTTCGATGGTTTGTTTATAGTTCTGCTTAATTGAAACATACACAATTTGTATCGAGTATAATAACTAATAGTTCAGTTTTTATAATATGTGTTATACACACTACACATCTTGATGGGGTGTTTGGATCACCTTCTATTAACAGCTTATTTGCCGAATCAAAAATAAGCTAATTGGTCTTTGTTAGTTAGTCGTTTTTTTATGCAATGATATATAGTAAAAATATTTTTCTGTGATCTTTTGCTTATGCTTCGTGCTTACTATTGTTGTCACATCAACTGCTTTGACTGACACTTAGAGTGAATATCAACAATGGGTGGAGAATAGTTCACATAAAACCAGAATGAGAGATATAAAGCCTTTGCTTACCTTTTACACCTATCTCCCTGAGCTAATAAACTCATATGCTACATAAATAAGCAGTGACAAACACCCACTAAACATCAGAGCCACAACTTTAAACAAAAGAAACATCAGAAGCTTTTATTCTACTGCTCAAATGAAAACGCATAACAAAGCGGACAAGGTTTCTTTTTTATTCTTTTCCATCACTTTTGGAGTGTTTACAGATTCATGACAGTTATCTTAGGGAGTTGGTGTGTATTTGCATATGCTAAAGAACAACATTGTACCCAAGCCATCGATGTTTGAACTAGAGTGTCCTCCTCAAGGTAATCCTGACCAACCTTTTATTATAATCAATTAATTTTGTTGATTTTATCATTTATAAATCTGTATGTCAAAGTTTCTGATTAACGGAAAAAAGTAAAAAGGGATACTTAGTGGTTTAAAGATAAGACACCGACTGCAAAGTCTAAATCTTATGTTTCTTCAGGCTGCTACGTGTAAGCATCACATGTCATCTTTGTTATTGCATTTTTTAAAGCTGTTGGAAAACGTTTTTGAGTATGGTTATCAAGTGCACAATTATTAAAATATACAGATTATCGTAATACAATAAGAAATTGAGCAAGGATATTTTTCAAGGAGCAAAAAACACGAGGTTTCTAGCATTTGTATTGTTTAAAATTAGTCCTACACTTTTCTCATTCTACTATATAAAATATACTAGCGATGGGAAATGTAAATGAAACATACCCCTCTAGAGTTCTGTTTGTGGCCGCAATGGTCAATTCAATTTTATAGTTGAGTTCATTAATCAATATAGTGGTGTCATATGGGAATAACTCATCTTAGAGATGAACAAGATAACAACATATTGAATACGAGAGTGTAACTCAAAAGTGACTAGGCATATGCAACGTTAATTGCTATGGTTCAGGTACATATTTTGCTTTCAATTTACAGCTTATTAGCTTATTGTTATACCAATGGACAAGCTCTTTCCTGCATTCTCACATGATTAAAGCAAACATATCAGAGAGTTTAGGTAAAGGGTTAAAACAAGTAATTTTGTAACCCATAGTCTCATATAAGTATTTAAAGTTCGTTGTGTTCTTGTGTCACTAAATTGTTAGTTTTGATTTGGGGTATTTGATTAGTGCCTGATAAAAGATACTGGATGGATTCAAGTATAATTAAGATGAGTAACACTCCAATCGATTGGCCAAGATTCACAAGTTTCATACTTTTTAGAGTTTAGACTATACTCAGTCACCACCACTGTTATATAATTACTATCAAAATACTAAATGTGACGATTTTCATATACAACTCAATATGTACTCACGTCTAAAATTTTTATTCCTTTTCCACACATCATCGATAAAAAAAAGGACATTTTCTTTGTAAATAACAACTTTGTAAGATATGCGAGTATGTCATGGTTAGTATAGAAGGGTCATAAGTCAGACTATAAAGTAGTGCACAAAATTTTTAATATGGGTATCTATATAGTACATAATTTTGGGACCGGGTTCACTTTGAAAAAATAAAGATTTTTAGAAAATATATATGCTACGCGACAAAATTCCATCGGGTTCCTGTGCAGGGGCGGAGCCAGAAATTTTGGCTCGGGTTGTCAAACTTTGATATTTTTTTTTATAAATTACACTAAAAAATGGTTTTTAGAGGGTCAAATTAGTAAAAAAAATCCGAATATTTTCGAAAATTTACACTACAATTTTTTTGCTCGGGGGTCAGGCGACACCCTTGACCCCTCCCTGCCTCCGCCCCTGTTCCCGTGCATCCCCAAGAACCCCTAGCTCCGCCCCTGATCACAATCCTTAAGAAAGACTAAAAAGAAATGTGCATAAATTAGTTACACATACATTTTGTTTTTTTTTTAACTGTAATTTTTGATTCATTGGTTGACTAATCCACAGGGTTTGAGAGTTACACCTAAATTAAATACCTTTTTTTCTATAGAGCATATATATATTGGGCTATCCTTATTCAAAATATATATTATATTTTTTGGATTTTTTTTCATAATTATTATACAAAATTTTGGATTTTTAGACTTTTTTTTAAATCGGATTTTTTTTAAAATTATATTATTCGGACTTTTAAAATTTTTGATTTTTTTTTAAAATTCGATTGAATTTTAACCTTTTTAAAAAAGTGTCTAAATTTTAACATAAAATTAAGAATCATACCAATATATCAAGATCGAGTCATCGGGTCACTGGTTCATCGTTAACGGTTCGTTTAGATAAAAAAAAAAGACAACCACGCACGTTGACCACAAATTAACGTTATTTAAGTGTAAACTATAACTAAAATATACTAACAGTTAAATTACAAATTCAAGAAACTAAAGCGCACAAACCATAAACCATCCGGAACAAGAAAAAAAGCGACCCCGCCCGTTGGGCGGGTTACGACGCTAGTATATATATATATATATATATATATATATATATATATATATATATATATATATATATATATATATATATATATATATATATATATATATATATATATATATATATATATATATATATATATATATATATATATATATATATATATATATATATATATATATATATATATATATATATATATATATATATATATATATATATATATATATATATATATATATATATATATATATATATATATATATATATATATATATATATATATATATATATATATATATATATATATATATATATATAGGGGAGAGTTAAAATAAATAGACTTTTTATGGTGAGAAGGATAAGAAGGATTTTCAGCCACTAGTTTAAAATTAATGGATGAGATCAATCCATACTTCTAACTAACTAACTAACTATCTAAACATGATTTTAAAAAAGTTCTTAAAAAATTCTGAAAAAATTCCACAATGTCGAATATGTTGGTGCATAAAACAATTGTGAAGAAAGTTTTTTTAATTTTGAGTTTTTACGTTTTTTTAATGCACAAAAAATAAAATTCGATGCACAAAGAGGTGAAATTTGGTGTACAAATTTTTTTCATGCACAAAATTTTTAAGTTGTTATAGTTTGATGCGGAATCAAATTTTAAAGCAAAAATTCAAAAGAAGTTAGGCATAAAAATGAGTTCTTTATGCACAAAAAACGTAAGACACGTAAAAAAACAACGTTTTTTGCATCAAAATTTCGTTTTTGTGCATAAAAAAACGTAAAAAACTTCAAATTAAAAAAACTTTTTTTACAAAAGTTTTTTGCACCAACATACCCGATCTACTGGAATTTTTTCAGAATTTTGAAAACCTTATTAAAAATCATGTTTTGATGGTTAGTTAGTTAGTTAGGATTATGGTTTAATCTTATCCATTGATTTTAAATCAATGGCTGAAAATGCTTCTTATCCTTCTTACCAAAAAAGTCTTTTTATTTGATCTCACCCCTATATATATATATATATATATATATATATATATATATATATATATATATATATATATATATATATATATATATATATATATATATATATTATATAGGTATAATTATGATTTGAAACCACACTTTATAATCCAGTCATATCCCAGTCACATCTTTAAACCAATAGGATTTGAGATTTTCCTAAAAACTCTCATAACTTGCCTTAAATTCGTCACTTTTTGCTCACCAAAGTTTTCTAAAAACGTACTTTGTTTTTAAAATCGCGTTCTCAAAACGCGAGTATATATAATAGTATATTTTCATTTTTTTTAATTTTTTTCCCCAAAACCACGTGGTAAAAACACACAGAACGACCTTCCATTTTTCTTAAAACTAAGGGTTGTAAACCCTAATCCAAAAAACATTAAAAACTCAATCGATGTTTGATCTCTATCCGCAGTAGTGTTATTCCATAATCATAAAATGATTTTATCATGTCATCTTGAGGTATTTATTTCAATTGAAAATCCTAATTGGATTTTCATTATCAATCATGGATATTCAATTTGGTTTCTTCCGCATGTTTTTAATTGCCTTTTTATGATCGTCTGTGTTGGACGCGCCAGTTAGGTTTTTTTGTTTTTTATGACGATCATAACTAAGTGTGGTTGATCATGATTAACGTTTTTGTAGATCAATTAGTAAAATTTAATACCCTAACTTCTATCATTAGTTTTGTATGAATAATGTATAATTGTTATTCCTATTCGGGGTTTCAAGAGGTAATGGTTTTTTATTTGTTTTTTTGGGGTTCTTTTGAACTTGGTTTGAAAGATACGGATTTTCATCACGAACCATTCATTGTAGGTTAAAATTGTAGAATGGAGGTAATTGGCAAGGTAAAATACCCTTACGGTCAATATTTTTAGAAGTTATAGTATTGCATGTTAAAGATTTACAGGGCGCTAGCATCTGGAATTATAAATGAGGATGAGGTAAAGCTTTTCTGGTTGATCAGTTTCTTTTACCTTCTATCTGTTATATGCATACGGAATTTTTCATTATATTTTCGAAAGATATAATGCTCTTGATGTTTGTGCATACAAGGTGTCTACTTTCGAGTAGAAAATGGTTGAAGAACGTGAACTGTGGCCACTACATGAAAAAAATCGTACATTGTTTTATAGATGTGAAGAAGTTGCCAAAAGACGCAGACAAGGTAGTAACTTTTCATCTCATCATGCAGATTCATTGGTTCTCCATATTTAATTCATTTGTTATGGTTATCATCTTTACTAGGTTGGTGTCAATGATACTGATGTGGACGTTAAGATAAGTCGATAAGCAAGAAACTCTGGTAATGATATGATGACGCATGTCATTTTACATAACCCAATCACCACCTACTGATAGTTATCGACGTTGATCAGCACAATGCCATTGTTAAATGTTTGTGTACTTTACTTACTTTTAATGCTTATTATATATAGAATGTTCACAATTAAAC
Source organism: Glebionis coronaria (assembly GCA_025667525.1). Lineage (NCBI taxonomy): Eukaryota > Viridiplantae > Streptophyta > Magnoliopsida > Asterales > Asteraceae > Glebionis > Glebionis coronaria. The sequence goes on along the minus strand of JANFOE010002437.1, from coordinate 46,671 downwards.
TAAAAATTTGGTATGGAATGAGTTTCTTGTGTTGACTGTTAGTTTTTCATAGCCAGTCATCATACAATTAATGTTCTAGCTTTTTTTATTTGGTTTTTTACTTTTAGGAGATGGTTACAAAAGGCATCAATGAACAAAACTAATAATAGTGACTGTAGCAACTCACCACCTTTAGAGGACTAGGAAGTGCTTCCTGGCAAACGGATGCCCAAGAACTAAAAATATTCTCATATACTAATGAACTAAAGATGCAGCATAGTCGTAATTCTGGTTGTCGACATTGATGACCTGACACCTTTAAAATAAATTCAAGAAACCATATGGTAAGTCACAATTAAACACCTTCAAAATTTGTATACCTATTAGAGGTCAAAACAGGTCCTTTTGTTTCAAGATTAGAGCAGGTCTGAGCTTCAAGCAGAAGTATAGAGTCAAAATGCGCAACTTCGACCTATTTGACCATTCGGATATTTGACCTCTTTCATTTCTTATGATAGGTTTAAAAAAGGGGAAAGTAAATATCTATGAAATTCATTAGTTTTTGTTAAATTCTGCAAACGAAAACTAAAAATTAGAAGAAAAAAGGATTAAAAGAAAACACGTTGATGAATCATGTTGAGCATATTATCAATGATAGTGATTTTCGACAGCAGGATCCTCGCGGTGTTGATGATAATGTGCATGAAGACAGGTATAGGGAGGGACAGTACGAAAGGGTGCAAATGTATATTCAACCAAATTATGGCAATCAAGTTGAAACAGGTGTTCACTAGATTTTACGCCTAAATTATCATATGACACTTCAAAATCTCAATACATTTTCTGTTTTCATTCTACTTTAATTATTTAAACGTAATTTTAGGTAACAACTTAATTTTGATACAGCAAGCAACGCTTATGCTGAATGCATCACGTTGTTTTCGATACACCTTAGATCTGAAAAAGGAGGAAGAGAAGAAGCAAATTCTAGCCAAGATCAGGAGACATGCTCAAGTCTTAAGAGTAATAATACTACTACTATGTCCGACTTGATATGCAAAACATGTTCTTGGATTAATGACTTAGACAGCTGCAATAAGCAATGCAAGAGAAGAAGCTTTTCCCTAACACGGATGGCCTCCTAAAAGAATATGAGGTGTCACCAGATCTTGCACTTGAAGTTGTTCCAAAAATAGACTTTGAGCTAAAAAAAATGGGTTGGATCTGTTTTTTATAGAGGTATACATTGGATGGATACTATGGAGAAGCACAATGTGCACCATTTGAAAGATTGGCTGATTCCGGGAATAGGACTTGTTGTTATTGTTCTTGTTGTCGTTGCTACTGCAGCCTACTTTGCCACAAAGAAATCCAAAGGTTTATCACAAGTCACAACTTAAATTATGTAACTTTTACCTTTGTAATGGTTCCATGTAGGTGATTGGTAAAACTGAAAATATTTTATTGTGTTATCGGTAGGGAGCATTGATGCTGAAAGTTTGAAGCAGTTCAAGCCTTGTAAAAAAACACAGCTTAGCCATAACGTGGTCAAGTTCAGATTTGCATTTACTACACCAACGTTAGTCTTGGGCCTTCCTATCGGACAACACATTAGTTGCAGGTATCTTATATTGGATTCTTCAACCCCTTACTTTGTCGGCAAAAATATAGACTTTGACCATTGACTTTTGCTATTAAGCATGTCACTCTTAACATCAAGACTGATGTGAATACAAAGCCTAATATAAAAGATGATTAACTTAAACTTCATTAAAATCACTACAATTTATAGTTTGGTTGTAACACCCCCAAATATTCATACTTTAGTTCAGCGGAAGAGTCGTTGGTGTTACGGAATAGCACATTACTCAAATCATAGACAACGCTTAGAAATCGCGTAGTTTAATAATAAAACATTTTCCATTCATGAATATCAAATTACATAGGTCCCAATTCATAGTATTTCATACAATTTTACAAAACATCTGAATGGAAATTTTATTTGAATGCGGGCCATAAATTTTTGTCGTCTTCCTGAGAATTACCTTCAAGTACCTAAAACATGTTAAAAAGTCAGCGAAAACGCCTAGTGAATTCATAGAGTTTAATAAAACCATTAATATATCATCGGTATATAATTATTACCGAAAATCATTTTGTACAAATCTTTGTTGTAGATCATAATATAGGCTTTTGCCTTCAAAACCATTATACGAACCACTGTAGCAAAAATATCATACAATACGTTTTATAACGTTGTGTAGAATTCAATAAAACCGTTATATGAAAATGGTTATGTAAAACCAAAACACGAACATAATATCAGTAATAAGACCCCGTATTGCTAGTCAAGCAATATATTATAATTCGATTCGTACATCAGTAGTTTCAATATTGGATTATTATAAGCCGCATGACATTGCTACCTTACTATAACAAACAACGGGTAGCTAACCCGAAATTCATTTGCCCATCTAAAACAGCGTGTCGTCACAATAATCACGCTTATATAAATCTTCTCATACATAAATTCGTTTACCAATCAATGTAGCACGACGGGGATCAACCGTCAAGGCGCGAACTGGGGTGATCTTCCCCAAATAGTACTATTATATGCATAAGCGTCTACAAAATCCCGGTAGTTCACAATTCATGCTAATGGGAATTTTAGTGACACAACCTAACTAATAATAATCCATTTCATTTCATTGATCGAGTCATATAATCATTCATCGGGTCATATAATCATTCGGGACCACACCAATAAGCAAACAATTGGGACAACTGGTGTCCTATTTTATTAAAGATAACATGTTATCTCCCTCGCGGGTTTATAACACGTCATAAAACATTTAAAAGAGTGTGAGGCTATGAACTCACGTTGATTGGGGAAAGGCGGATTATCGTTGATATGGATGTACGGTACGTGCTTCAATCACGGAAACCTAGACAAATAATACTCGGTATTAGACTCTTGTCCAATGACTTTATAAAAATAATGATTATGTATATATGATGATATTATAAGTATGATGATGATCAAGTGGGATTTTATCTCTTCATATACATTATAGTGTTATATGTTAGTAAATTTTTAGACTAGTTACACTAGTTTCAACTTATTTATATATTAAGGCCCAATAATCCCATTAAAAGCACAATATATTTTATTTGTCCATTTATACTTTTAATACCAGACCTATACTCATATATTGGGCCCAAGTAGGTTAAGCCCATGAGTAAGTCCATTAGTGTTTAACCAAACTAGTTGGCTCAACAGTCCAATAAGGCTACTTTGGCCGGTTAATGTCCATATGTTATAAAGCTCGAGTTTTATCGGTTTTTACTTGTCAAATGTACTTACATATCAGTAGATGGGTTATAAAAAGTTTACATTAGACGGGTCCGACCGTGTAAGTTTTATTTGACGAAAACGTGAATCTTTCGGTTTTAGCCGAAAAGACGTAAAACTTAGATATATATATATATATATATATATATATATATATATATATATATATATATATATATATATATATATATATATATATATATATATATATATATATATATATATATATATTATATATATATATATATATATATATATATATATATATATATATATATATATATATATATATATATATATATATATATATATATATTATATATATATATATATATATATATATATATATATATATATATATATATATATTATATATATATATATATATATATATATATATATATATATATATATATATATATATATATATATATATATATATATATATAATATATATATATATATATATATATATATATATATATATATATATATATATATATATATATATATATATATATATATATATATATATATATATATATAGTTTTATAACTTAGAAAACATATCAATTTGTAAGTTTATAAAATGTTATACTTACTTATCAAGTATACAATTTATTTTATAAGTATTATCATAAGTTAGTGGGTTTTACATTTGTATTTTATAATAGTATCACTTGAGTGTTTATTTTATATTATATACTTTTATTTCTAAATCTGATTATCAAACTTACTTTCACCATTTTGCCATATCTTGAGTTCTACAAAGAGATAGAAGCTCAATTTTGGGCAGCACAAACTACATAATATGTGCTACAATTAACTCCATTTTAGCTACTGCTCATTCATCTTCTAAGTGTCCCTATTAATTCGTCCAAAACAGACTATATAGATTTCAACCTTAATAATGTTTTGATCATATCTTGCTCATTTTATGGATTCTATTGAGTAGTCAACTCTCACATATATAAAAATCATATACCTTACTGTATATTCAATAATTCAAGTCATTTTATCAAGTTATCATATGGTTACTTACTGTTTTATACAGCCTATAATTTTAGTCATAATTTCAACATCTTTACATGTAGATTTTAGTCTTTTTAACCAAATCTATCAACACAAGATCCCCACATAATACTTTGATCATAATTTATCATCATATACATATACATTTATAAAGAAAATACATAATTACATTTACAAAATAACAAGATGATAGGAAGAGATTGATCCCTTTACCAATCAAGATGATGAAAAGATGAGATATTGGATGAATCAAGTTTTGATCTTGCCACCAAATCTTCAACCTTTGAAGACAACTTCTTGGGTCCTTCAAATGGATGAACACCTCCATGAAATCAGCCCTTTAACCTTATGAAAACTCCTTTCATAGGTTAAGATCACCTCGAATCTTCATATCTTCAATAGGTTATCATCATATGCAAGTTATACATATGATTTGTGGTGTAAATTTTGATCAATGGTGGTGGTGGTGGTGTATATGGGACGGAATAGTTGTTTTTGTAGTTTTGGTGGTTTTGGAAGACTTCTAGGACAAGTGTCCTATGTTCTGGTATATGTTTGACACCAAATGGTGTGTTTGTGAAGCTTTGTCCGCCCATTATAGGGGGTGGGACAAGTATAACTTGTTTCATCCCCTTATTAATTTACGGGTATTCCTCGATTCTATTTTCCTCGATTTACGTGCCCTCGGGTCGTTTTACGAAAAATGTTTTTATAAATTATGAATCAACGGCACAAAACGAATCTAATAAAAATTGTCTCATCAAAAACGGAGTTCAAAAACGTAAATACGTAAACCTAGGGTTTCCGGTTTAGTCGTAAAGGACGTTAAATTATGTACGTAATTCCTAATCTCTTCTCGTAAATTTGTGAGTTTATGAACCAACACAAATTAAAAATTCCATCATGATATTCGAGAATAAATTTATTTCCTGAAATATCGGACTGTCACCAAAACGGTGTATGTAAACGTAAGCACGTAACGTAGAATTCTCCGGTTTAGACGTAGTCGATGCTACTTCAAGACGTAAACCCAAATTTCTTCCCAAAAATGAGTGAGTTCATAATATAACATTAAAATAATGGTTTTTAAATAATACTTGAGAATAAAATATCAACCATAAATGAACAGATTATCACAGCAGTTACCCCTAAACAGGATCTTTGTCCTCAAAGTTCAATATATCTTACTACTCGCTTCTTATAGAGCCAAGACACGTGGGCATTTCCTCCACATTCGGTCTTTTTCTCACAAGTGTAATTCATTACAATACGCGAGTTTCATCAAACATAACTACGGAAATACGATCAGGCTTAATGTTGACTTACTTTCTCTATCCATGATGTTCACGAGTTTTTGATGAACGCAACTTTTCGCCGATCCAAACTTCATCAAGAAGTAATAAGATTTTCACTTGATAGACATTTTATCAAGTTCTATATACGAAACATAATTCACGCAGCCCTTGAAGTCCTAGGGTAGATCCAACTTATATGCTTTTCAAACCAACTTTTTACATTATCTCAATGGTCCCATACAACGGGGACTTATTTCCCATGATCTTTCAGATCATCAATTCACTTCTCCATGGTGAAAATTTTTGGCATAACTTCGCTACCCATCCTGCACTTCAAGATCTACACTTCATATTCACATAACCTCCTGCCCACTACTGGTAGTCAATAATCAGATCCTAATTTCAACAATCATTTCAGGTTTCACGGGTCGGGTATTTTGTAAGGTTAGTTTTGTCATCATAGGCAACCTTAACCCTAAAAGACATGTCCAACTCACAATGGGTGTATGTCGGGTATCTTCATCCCAACTCCCACCTACAGGTGTTCTTATATTTAGATCCTCACAAGATTCGATCTCAATCCTAATATGATAATTATCAATGATAATCTCTCCAAAGGAAAGAGATTATCATGTTCATTACCAAGGTCAATTATTCAAACATAAAACAAGACTTCTAGTGTTTGTATCGTTACTTTACCTTGTCCCTTCGATTGGGGTGGTAAATAGTACTCTCATCAAGGTTCGTTCCCAATGACTTCTGAGGAAATCTCTAGAAGTTCGATGCGAAGCGAGGATCTTGATAGAGATGATCGATACAGGCACACCATGCCTACACAACCCCTTTAAATACAAAAGAGTCAATTTCTTCATCAAGAATTTATCATTAACGGGAATGATATTAGCAGATTTGATCAGTCTGTCGACGATGACCCAAATCGAATCAAATTCAGATGATGACCTTGGAAGATTTGTGATAACATATGTTCAGCCTTAGCCTTCGTAAAAGTTAAACATTTACTAACATATGTTGTGATGTCTGCTTTCATACTTGGCCATCATTACAACTCCTTCAGATAGGATACATTTAATCAGAAATGGCATGAATAGAATACTTAAACTTATGAGATTCCAATATGACTAAATCTCAAAATCCTCCATATTCGGGCCACTACAAACGACCTTTTAAATATTTAACGCCATCGGCTCTCATTTCTAATGGTTCACATTAGCCGTGAACCCCCTTTTATTATCTATATTATCCTTCTTACAAGCATCAGCTATTTTTAAATTATTCAGGCAAATTATTTTGCACAGTTAATTACTAAGGAACACATCCTAATTGATTCTTTATCTTTTCTACATAATGTGTCAGTATCTACATTCACCTTCCTTGATAAAACAATTATCATGACCACAATTCACTCAAAAATTCTTTCTTCATATTTTCTAAGTTTAGTTCCATCTCAACTATTATCTTTATCAGTTTTGCTCAATTCGACGTTTAAAGCGTCGATAAATATTACTAGTAATTAAATAATAAATATTTAATTTTTATGAAACGTAACCATAAAAATTTTTAAATTTCTCAGTTCGTCCAATTATAGAAAAATGTTCAAAATAAATTTGAATTTAATTAACATGATTTTTTTTTGTTGATTTATCGAGATTAATTAATAAGATTTGTAAATGTTCGAAAAATCTTTGTTTATGCTTTGGTCAAAATTTTCTTAATTAAAAAGCAAAATTTGTCGTTTCAAATTCCAAGTCGTGGTTTAAATAGTTTCCTCAATCCCTCTTAGATTGTCTTGAGGTATGCACAAACATTTACTTCTAAGGGAGGTTAGTTAAATGATCTGGGTATAAGGGAATGATTCCTAAAAAAAATCTTATGATAAATATTTGTCAAAACACTTTTGCACATTCTTTTTGGTATAACCCAAAGCCTTAATGGCTCTAATCTTTGAAGAGTCAATATAGATTTCATTATTTATTAATCACATGGTAAAATAATGTAAAGGATCAAGCCTTAAATCACATGTTAAATATTCAAGGTACATGTTTTTCACTACTCGGCCAATTTAGGGCAGTCTATAAATGATTATTAACTCCTTCTTATTCTTCAAAACAAGCAGATGGTCCTTAATGATCACAAGCATGAGTTTATCAAATTACAGCCTACACACGTGATTCACCAAATTTATGAATGCTACATGTGCATTGGTCAATCCAAACGACATAACATGAAACTCATAATGTTCATTACAAGTTATGGATGTAGTGATTGGAATAGAAATCTTTTTCGCGGACGCAAAATTGATGATAACCATGCCGTGGGTCAAATTTTGAATATACGCTAGAACCTTGTAAATTGTCGAACAAATATTTTATCTTGGGTAATGGATATCAATTTCGATCGTCAATTTACTTAGTTCACGGTAATCAATAAATATAAGGAATAATAACGCCATAGGTCTTCATGATGACGAGCTCGGTAGAATAAAAGCTTTTTCCGACAACTCTCTCAGTTGTATGGTAATTCTATTAATTCAGATGGTGCTGACATACAGTGCACACGCCACAGGTACAAGACTGGGAATATAATCAATACCAAATTCAACTTGCCTTAATGGAGAAAGTCTTTGTAATTCATTAGCAAATACCTCCGAAAGTTTCAAATAACAGAAACATCTTTTAATAAATTTACTTTAAGTTCTTTCTAGATTACAAGATCTATGACTAGTTCATAACCATTCATGGTATAATTTCAAGCCTAAATGCAGGATATGGTCATCCATCAGGAATTATTTAGATCACCTTTAATAATCAACATCTTATCTTTTAGGGGAATTCTACTCGAGTTCCCATCGATTAAGACAATGACATTATGTCATAATCAACCAATCCATTCTAATGGCACTACCAACTTTTCAGTTTTATTATCGTCGATAAGATGAGAACTTCTCAAAGGACTAATAATAACTCATAACCCTTCACAAATTCTAGGATATCTGGAGACACAGCTAACATTAAAAGAGTAAGGTCAACGTATAATTTACGCGAGAGAATTCCAAATCATATAAAGACGAAACATTAACGAATATGAATATATCCCATGTTTTCATGATTTGAGTACGCATTTGAAAGATCCTCGGATCGTTACCCAGGTCATTCAAATGAAATCTAATCAAAAGAAATGATAGAAACGTCGGTGCACCCAGTCGGGTATCAACACTCGGTATTTAGATACTTCTCCAAAGAATCTCACTACGAGGGAATTGGACAAGAAAGGGTTGTCAATTGTGAAATAAGACAATATCCACAGATGAGTAAATTCGACTCAGAAGAATAAATGGTACGGGCACATATGTAGGTGTCTCTAACAATATGTCCCTATTTTTGCACTTCTTGTAGATCTCATAAAATTTAATCTTTCACATGTTCAAAGAAAATATAATGTTTATTAACAATTTCATAGTGACTACTAATCAGTCTTGCATGGTCCCTTCCAAATTGTATGTAGGCGCGCAACTATATACAATTTTAGGATTAACGATGCAATACTCAGTTCGTCAAAACTTTGTCATCATGTAACTCAAATCGAGATGAGTACTTGTTCAATGGTTGCATCACTAATGCGATCATTAAGATGAAATAATAAAAGATAGATAACATCGATACATGTAGTATTTAGTAATTAAAGGTAGTCTTTTCATTAATCACAAACAAGTCAAAATTGTACCGTAAGCCATGTCATACAATTCCAAAACTCATCCTACTAACTGATGTCTCAGTTAAGTTAGGGATTTCAAAAGATACCACAATGAATACTAATCTACATGAGTCATAGGTGTTCCACCTGTCCTGGAAGATCCATCAGTCCCAATCCAGAAGAAGATTTCTTCGATTTATTTCTTGGACACTGGGTATCCTCGTCATTGGACAATGGTCTAGGAACAACCCTTAACACGAACCAACAATCATTTAAAACCTCATAATTCAATCACAGGACTTAACGACTTCCTCTTAACAATCTCATATTCCATACGAGTTAAATTTTACTTTATTCAAGTTTCAATCAACTTATACTCAATGCGACATCCTACCTCATTCTCCAATACTTTAAATCTTATTCTTAGACCTTGAAAGGGCAATAAAAGTTCGATATAAACAACACTTAATTTCCAATCCTATAGTTCTTACAACAATAGTTATCAAATGAGTCACTAGTATGAAATACCTTTTCGATTCCAATTTTAAGAATTGGGTGACACCGAATCAGATGACACCTTTCTAGGTGGTAAGGTTTGTCAAACTCCACTCTATAAGGAAAGATCGTCATGACATCGATATCAGATTTAATCTCGTCAATTCTTCTTCAAAATCACAATCAACTACTATCAATATTTCTACAAATATCAACCATTTTATTGGGATCATAAATATCCACAACTTGGTTTAGATCTAGAATAGCTAGATTTCCTATAGGAATAGCTTCGATTGATTTGCTAGGGGAGTTAGGGTTCCTTGTGACAATCTACGTCGTATAAATATCTCGTATAAGTATTAAAATAATCATCAAACAATCATGTAATCAAATTACAACATATATATATAATCCAAGTTATATATATATTAAAATAACACTTCTCAGTCTGGCCTTGTCGGTAACTCGGGAATTCTTCGGCACCGTTATAGTCAAAAGATTTTTATACATTTTGAGAAAAATGTTTGTAGTTAAAAGATTTTGAAATGTTTTATTCAAAACCTTGGTTTTAAAAATCTTTCGTTCTCTATAACGAGAGCTCTGATACCAAACTGTAACACCCCCAGATATTCATACTTTAGTTCAGCGGAAGAGTCGTTGGTGTTACGGGATAGCACATTACTCAAATCATAGACAACGCTTAGAAATCGCGTCGTTTAATAATAAACATTTTCCATTCATGAATATTAAATTACATAGGTCCCAAGTCATAGTATTTCATACAATTTTACAAAACGTTTGAATGGAAATTTTATTTGAATGTGGGTCATAAATTCTTGTCGTCTTCCAGAGAATTACCGTCAATTACCTGAGATAAAACATGTTAAAAAGTTAACGAAAACACCGAATGAATTCATAGAGTTTAATAAAATCATTAATATATCATCGGTATATAATTATTACCGAAAATCATTTTGTACAAATCTTTGTTGTAGATCATAATATAGACTTTTGCCTTCAAAACCATTATACGAACCATTGTCGCAAAAACATCATACAATACGTTTAATAACATTTTATAGAATTCAATAAAACCGTTATATGAAAATGGTTAGGTAAAACCAAAACACGAACATAATATCAGTAATACGACCCCGTATTTCTAGTCAAGCAATATATTATAATTTGATTCGTACATCAGTAGTTTCAATATTGGGTTATTATAAGCCGCATGACATTGCTACCTTACTATAACAAACAACGGGTAGCTAACCCGAAATCTATTTGCCCATAAAACAGCGTGTCGTCACAATAATCACGCATATATAAATCTTGTCATACATAAATTCGCTTACAAATCAATGTGACACGACGGGGATCAACCGTCAAGGCGCGAACTGGGGTGATCTTCCCCAAATAGTACTATTATATGCATAAGCGTCTACCGAATCCCGGTAGTTCACAATTCATGCTAATGGGACTTTTAGTGACATAACCTAACTAATAATAATCCATTTCAATTCATTCATCGAGTCATATAATCATTCATCGGGTCATATAATCATTCGGGTCCACACCAATAAGCAAACAATCGGGACAACTGGTGTCCTATTTTATTAAAGCTAACATGTTATCTCCCTCGCGGGTTTATAAAACACTTCATAAAACATTTAAAAGAGTGTGAGGGTATGAACTCACGTTGATTTGGGAAAGGCGGATTATCGGCGATATGGATGTACGGTACGTGCTTCACTAACAAAAAACTAGACAAATAATACTCGGTCTTAGACTCTTGTCCAATGACTTTATAAAAATAATGATTATGTATATATGATGATATTATAAGTATGATGATGATCAAGTGGGATTTTATCTCTTCATATACATTATAGTGTTATATGTTAGTAAATTTTTAGACTAGTTACACTAGTTTCAACTTATTTATATATTAAGGCTCAATAATCCCATTAAAAGCCCAATATATTTTATTTGTCCATCTATACTTTTAATACCAGGCCTATACTCATATATTGGGCCCAAGTAGGTTAAGCCCATGAGTAAGTCCATTAGTGTTTAGCCAAACTAGTTGGGTCAGTAGTCCAACAAGGCTACTTTGGCCCGTTAATGTCCATATGTTATAAAGCTCGAGTTTTATTGGTTTTTACTTGTCAAATGTACTTACATATCAGTAGATGGGTTATAAAAAGTTTACATTAGACGGGTCCGACCGTGTAAGTTTTATTTGACGAAAACGTTAATCTTTCGGTTTTAGCCGAAAAGACGTAAAACTTATATATATATATAGTTTTATAACTTAGAAAACATATCAATTTGTAATTTTATAAAATGTTATACTTATTTATCAAGTATAAAACTTATTTTATAAGTATTATCATAAGTGAGTGGGTTTTACATTTGTATTTTATAATAGTATCACTTGAGTACTTATTTTATATTATATACTTTTATTTCCAAATCTGATTATCAAACTCACTTTCACCATTTTTGCCATATCTTGAGTTCTACAAGGAGATAGAAGCTCAATTTTGGGAAGCACAAACTACATAATATGTGCTACAATTAACTCCAGTTTAGCTACTGCTCATTCATCTTCTAAGTGTCCCTGATAATTCGTCCAAAACAGACTATACAGATTTGAACCTTAATAATGTTTTGATCATATCATACTCATTTTATGGATTCAATTGAGTGGTCAACTCTCACATGTGTAAAAATCATATACCTTACTGTATATTCAATAATCCAAGTCATTTTATAAAGTTATCATATGGTTACTTTGTAAAACCCGCATGCTTTTACCATTAATAGTACACTTTAGATCGTACGTACTAGATTAAAACTCTCCTTTTATAGCATGTTACGTTCACGTATAGAATTTTAAGTATTACGTACGTGTTAGAACACGATAAGTATTTATTACGTATGAACACACGATAATTATTCAAATAATTATTATAATCACGAACATGCGATCATGAAATCATGAACGTAAATTAATCACGAGCTAATATTAATTACGTATATATATTTATTACGAACACGAATAAATATATTAGGTCACGATCAGTAATTAATTAGAACACATAAAAACACGAACACGATAAAACACGAACACACTATAATAATTAGACTTGGAAAAGGTACGGGTTACCCCATGTGGGGGCCCCTACCCGCGGCTACACCAAGAAGGATGGGCCAAGCCCATTTTAATTTTTACTAGAATAAGGGAATTAGGAAAATCTTGGTCATTTTTCACAATACAGGAATAATAACAAAACCCTAAAAAAAATTTCTCCTTCTCCTTTGTTTCTTTTGGCCGCCGGATTCAAGACACAAAAGGGGGTGTTCGGTTGATTTTTGATTTTGAATATTGTGCAAGCATTCGTGTGTGTTCATCCTTGGTCGATCCACGTAATCGGTATAACCTTTTTAACTCTTTTCTTTTATGTTTTGATTTATTGAATCACATAAAATCATGATGTTTTTAAAAACTAATTAAAAACAATTATTAAAACATGTCTATGATCATGGGTAGATCAAACAAGGGTTTTTAGGGGTGTTTTGATGTTGGCCGACGCCTAACCGAGACCAAGGGGGTCTCGGCTTGGCTTATTAACCACCACAGAGACCTCATGGTCTCGGTAGGGTGGTGGTGGTCCCACGGCAGTAGCAAACAAGGGGGAACCCCGACGTGGTTCGGGGTATGGTGTTGATTACGGATCCGGTTCATGGTTTCTAGTCACGGTCCGGTTCATCGATTATGTTAAGGTTTATGATTTTAATAGTTATGTGTTAAAAATTAAATTAATAAAACATGGCATGATTAATTTAATTAACATGACTTAGGTTATAATTTTAATTATTAGATCATGAATTTTAACCTAAGTATTTATTTTTTTTTACTAGACTTTTTAATTAATTAATTATTAAAATAACCATGACTATAATTAATTAATTAACATGACTTAGGTTATATTAATAATAATTAATAATACATGTTTTAACCTAAGTATTTTAACCTTATTTAATTAAAATCATGATATATTATTAAATACTTTTAACCTATAGTTTATTTAATTTACATGTAATAATTAATAAACTATACTTTATAACAACATGACTTAGAACTATAATCAGAAAACACTTAGGCTTATATAATTAGCTTATTTAACCTTATATCTAATTATGGAAACTTTCTATTTTTAGAAACTTATTTAATTAAGGCAGCTAATCAATTTATGGAAACTTTCTATTTTTAGAAACTTATCTATTTTAAGCAGTAATTCTATTTTTGAAACTTTCTATTTTTGGAAACTTTCTATTTTTGGAAACTTTCTATTTTTGGAAACTTTCAATTTTTGGTAACTTTCTATTTTTGGAAACTTTCTATTTTAGGAAACCTGCTTTTTTTAGAAAGTTACTTATTATTACACAGTAAGTATAATAATACATGAAATACAAGTAATACTTAATCATAATAGACAGAATATAAGATAAACACAGCATAAAGCTTAAAACAGTAAAACATGACATGAACGTATAAAATAAGCTAAGATATGATATAAAACCAGTTACGTATTTAGTAATCAGATACTTATACACGTATGTATTTATGTAGCATTAGTGATACCGAAGTAGGACTCTCTTCCGTTCGTCTTCTTCGTTCACTGGACATAAGGTACGGATTCCCGTCCTTTTAGTACGGACATTCTTTCCATATTAGGATTCCCCGTATGCAGCCAACTGTTTTCCCGTAGTATAAGTTTATATGCTTGATTGCTTATGTTTAATTAGAATACCTATAGCCATATACATGCATGACCAGTTTCACCTAGTTATGGAGGTACCATAACCATAACACTAGAGGCACTAGTGTTATGACTTCCCCACGGTGGAGTGATTGCTCGTGGCGTCCCTTCAACTTTTGGCCATATTATTATATTTATCATGTGGGGCGTATGGGTGCATCCTAGTTACATGTTTTTCAGCAGATTATTCAGTGTGAATGTGGTATGTGCCTTGCATCCTTCACAAGGAGCTGATCCCTCCTACCCACAAACCAATATATTAAATTAGAGGCAGCCCCTCTAATTTGCATGATGAGCTCACCCTCTAATTATTCATGCACGGTGGATTTTCATGACCTATATTGGCTAATGGTAAAATTTGTTAAACGGTTTTTACAAGATAAACATAAGGCTTTTCAAACTATAAAACCAGTTTTACTAAGACTTAACCGGGTTATTCGGGACTTAGTTTCTTCCGCTGTTATATGCTTATATGCTTATATTATTCATGCTTTATTTGTACATCCATGCACTGAGCGTATTGCTCAGCCGTTTTCCTTTTCATGTTCCCAAAACGGCAGGTACTCAGGGACGCTCGTAGACTTTAAGCGTACGTGCATATGGACTAGAAGCTTTCTAGCCTTTCTTTACTTTATGCATTAGCTATACTTTGATACTCTTTCCATGTACATTGTTTAGTCCTTTCATTACAGTACTTATGTTTGTGTGTGATGAGCTTTACTTTTGGACTACCGATGTTTGATTCCGGTATTTCCTTTTTATGGTCATGTAATGTTTTAGACATTTATCCTTGTATGCTTTGATGACATGCCATTATTACGCGTGACATTACATTATCAAAATGGGGTGTTACAATTATGGTATCAGAGCCTGGTTTCGACCTGTAGGCTCTCAAAACATGACCTGTGATTAGTGGGTAGTCACTATGGTCTTCCTAGAACTGACAGTCGTTTTCATGCATTCATCATTTTTATGCATACATATATATGTCATTGTCACAGGTTTATGACTAAGTAATGGTTGGTACAGGACTGGCCCTATTTAGTCGCATGTGTTTTATCAAAACTTTTAAATTTGGGACCGACCCATAGGCGTCCCCTCGCCATGTCTTTTATTTTGGGTAAACTGACCATAGGCGTTCACTCTCGAGCATACAAAAGTTTTCATAAACCTGCATCATGCATTCATATACAAATTTTCTTGCATAAAAAATTTTTCTTTTGATTTATTGGGATAATATTTTTTCATGTATATATATTTTATGTTTTGATCTGTTTAATCATATGTTTTATGTCATACTGTCAGATGGTTCTCACACGCGAGCAGGAACAACTCAATGCAGCAATCCAAGCTGCAATGCAAGCTTTTCTTCCTCAACTGAGGAATGACATCAGGGCTGAGGTTCAGGCTGCCAACAATCAGCAGCAAAACCAAGCACCTCCTCCTCCTCCTCCTCCGGTGACATTGGCAATATGGCTGGAGAGATTCAACAAGCTCCGTCCTCGAGCTTTCGAGAGAACTGATAGCCCCAGTGAAGCTGAAAGCTGGTTGGCTCACATTGAGAAGATCTTCGATGCTATGGGTTGTGACCCCGTGTTCAAGGCGAGGTTGGCATGCTACCGGTTCGAAGGCGATGTGTTAAATTGGTGGTTAGCATTGAAGCAGTCTGAGGAAGGTGATAATTGGGTGGCTGGTTTGACATGGGCTCAGTTCAGAGATAGGGTGATGGAGCAGTTCTTTCCCAAGGCTGAGCAAGACAAGCTTAAGAGGGAGTACCATGGGATCCGATAAAGAGCTGGGGAGAATAGCAATGAGTTCATGCAGCGCTTTCTTCGCTTAGCTGGTTTCCTTGGTGCAGCGGCAGGTACTCCTGAAGAGCAGGCACACCACTTTAGGTGGGCTCTTCGCACATCGGTCGCAAACAATCTGGTGTGTGCTACGTTCAACACAGTAGCACAAGTGGACGATGCGGCACGTAAGCTGGAGATGCTGCATGAGAGAGATGAGTTCGGGGAAGCTGAGAAACCCAACAAAAGGTAAACATTCGTATTCAAGCGGTGTCCAATCCGTATTCTATCTATATATGTCAATTATTCATCTCTTTAAATTGTATCTTCCAGGTAGAAAACTGGGGACCGGTCTCAGCCGGCTACTCAGCAGCAGCCTAATCAGCCCAAGGGAAACGGTTAGACTAACGACTGTTCTGCTACGGATAGGCGTGGCGGTAATGATATTTACCATAACAACGCTGGACACTCCAACGGCAGCAGGTCCTAATACTTACGCATTTTCTTATGATTTCATGTTATATATTCATAATTCTGACACTCTAGTAAATCTTCTACCATGAACCATGGAAACGGTAGGGACTAGAACCAGAGAGGTTCGCAGCCTAGCCGTCCAGCTATCACTGGTATTCAATCTTACGATTATTCGCATTGTCCTTTGTGCCCTATTATCATGTCTCATGTAAAATGTTCTATCAGGTCCTCAGTCAGCCAGAGCACCTGCTGGAGGATATACTCATCCTCTTTGCTCTACTTGCCACCGTAGGCACCCAGGGCCATGTCGTCGTGACACTGACGCATGCTTCAAGTGTGGTCTTCCTGGCCATCGCATGAAGGACTGCCGTAAGGGCGAGATGGAGGGCACATCGGGACATGCTGATACCAAGCCGCCTCCTACCACTGGACGTATCTACACGACATCTCGAGATCAGGCCAACAAGTCTACAGGTACCATCGCTGGAATCTTGTATATGTATGGTCAGGCTGCGTGTGTGTTATTTGATACGGGTGCTACTCACTCGGTCATTTCTACTGCTTATGCCAAGAACATTAGGATGCTCCCCATGCCACTAGATAATATACTGAGTATTTCCACGCCTTTGAGAGACTCTGTACGCATAACCCATGTATACAAGAGTCTTCCCTTAGAATTTGACGATAAGGTTCGTCCTGTTGACGCACTTCCGCTGGACATGAATGACTTTGACATGATTTTGGGCATTGATTGGCTATCCAAACATCATGCTACCATAGACTGCCATTCATATCGAGTCATCTTCGGTGATGTTAATGCACAAGAGTACATTCACAACGGGTTCGTACCCAGAAGGTCTGTACAAATCATATCTACCCTACAAGCACGTGCACTACTGTCACATAGCTGCGAGGGTTACCTAGATACGGTTCACGACATGGATGCTGAATCTCCATCAATTCAGGATCAACCAATAGTGTCGGAGTTCCAAGATGTATTTCCAGAAGAACTTCCGGGCATACCACCTGCACGAGAAGTGGAATTCAATATCGAGCTTATTTCAGGAGCTGAACCGATCTCGAAGGCTCCTTATCGCATGGCTCCCATAGAGTTAAAGGATCTGAAGGATCAACTGCAAGAACTTCTAGAACGAGGTTTCATTCGACCGAGCGCATCTCCATGGGGCGTACCAGTCTTATTTGTTAAGAAGAATGACGGCAGTATGCGTCTTTGCATAGACTATCGCGAGCTCAACAAGATTACTATCCGGAATAAGTATCCACTGCCGCGTATAGACGATCTGTTTGACCAACTCCAAGGGGCCAAACACTTCTCCAAGATTGATCTTAGGTCAGGCTATCATCAACTACGGGTTAAGGAGCAGGACATCGCCAAGACTGCTTTTCGTGCCCGCTATGGCCACTACGAATTTGTAGTCATGCCATTCGGCCTGACAAATGCTCCAGCAGTGTTCATGGATTTGATGAGCAGAATCTTCCATGAATTTCTGGACAAGTTCGTCATTGTCTTCATCGATGACATCCTGATTTTCTCAAAGTCCAAGGAGGAACACGAAGACCATCTTCGTACAGTACTACAGATTCTTCGCCAAAAGCAGCTGTATGATAAATTCTCCAAGTGTGAATTCTGGTTAGACAAGGTGGCATTCTTAGGTCACATTGTATCAGCAGAAGGAATCACTATGGATCCAGCGAAGGTTGAGGCTATTACTAAGTGGCCGAGGCCGACATCAGTGACTGAGGTCCGCAGTTTCTTAGGCTTAGCTGGCTATTACCGTAGGTTCGTGGAGAACTTTTCCCGCTTAACACTACCATTGACTAAACTGATGCGGAAAGGGGAGAAATTCGTCTGGACTGAAGAACGAGAGAAGAGCTTTGAAGACTTGAAGCAGAAGCTAGTATCTGCACCTATTCTTACTCTCCCATCTGGTACGGGTGGATTTCAAATCTACAGTGATGCATCGGGGAAGGGACTTGGCTGTGTTCTCATGCAACATGGGAAAGTGATCGCGTACGCTTCACGGCAGCTTAAGCCTTACGAAGAAAATTACCCCATGCATGACTTGGAACTTGTTGCAGTTGTGTTTGCATTGAAGATATGGAGGCACTACTTATATGGAGAATCATGTGACATTTTCACGGACCACAAGAGCTTGAAGTATATCTTCACTCAGCGTGAATTGAACATGAGGCAGAGGAGATGGTTAGAGCTGTTGAAGGATTATGACATTAATCTGCAGTATCATCCCGGAAAGGCAAATGTAGTAGCAGATGCACTTAGCAGAAAGTCCGGAATGATCAACGACATTAAGATTGAGGAGGAAATCATAAGAGACTTGGAGCGACTAGACATAGAGATCATGGTACGCGGACAGCACGGTTACTGGGCTAATCTTAGAGTAGAACCCGAGTTACTCTCTAAGATCAAGGAAGCTTAGAAAGATGATGAAGAAATCTGGGCGATAGTTTAGAATTTGGAGAAACAGACGGAATTCAGAGTAGATGCAGATGGTATCGTATGGCAGGGCATGAGACTTTGTGTTCTTGGTGATCAAGAACTCCGGGAAGCCTTGTTAGCTGAAGCTCATAGCTCCCCATTCTCTATACATCCTGGTTCGACTAAGATGTACCATGACATCAAGCAATACTTTTGGTGGAGTGGTATGAAACAGGATGTTGCCACTTACGTCTCCAAATGTCTTACCTGACAGCAGGTTCAGATCGAGCATCAGCGATCTGGCGGTCTCCTTCAATCGTTAGATATCCCAGAGTGGAAGTGGGACAAAATCACCATGGATTTTGTTACTGGTCTTCCGCCAACCAAGAGGAAGCACGATCCAATTTGGGTTATCGTAGATCGACTTACCAAATCAGCTCATTTCTTACCGATCCGCAAGGAAGATTCGGTAAGTAAACTCGCCGATACGTATAGAAGAGAGATCATGAGACTCCACGGTGCTCCATCCAGCATCGTCTCAGAAAGAGATCCTCGATTCACTTCGCGATTTTGGAAGAGTTTGCAGAAAGCTTGGGGTACACAACTTAAGCTTAGTACGGCGTTTCATCCTCAAACAGACGGGCAGTCGGAGCAAACGATTCAGACACTGGAAGACATGTTGAGGTCATGTGCGTTGGAATGGACGGGTGATTGGGACGATTATATCTGTTTGGTGAAGTTTGCATACAACAACAGTTGGCACGCAAGTATCAAGTGTGCTCCTTTCGAGATGTTGTATGGCAGAAAGTGTCGCGCCCCAATCTGCTGGGATCAGGTTGGTGAGCGAACACTTGAAGGACCAGAGATCATAGAGATGACTAATGAGAGGGTCGCAGTAGCTAAGCAGAAACTTCAGGAAGCACGATCACGTCAGAAAAGTTACGCTGATAATCATCGTAGGGACATACATTTTAACGTAGGAGATCACGTCTTCCTTAAGGTTTCACCGGCACGTGGTGTTAGACGCTTCAGGATTAAAGGGAAGCTCAGTCCTCGTTTCATCGGACCGTTTGATATCATTGAACGAGTCGGTGAAGTATCTTACGGGTTAGCGTTACCTCCACAGCTTTCGCATGTACACAATGTGTTTCATGTGTCCTTACTCAGAGGGTACCAGTATCATCCCCTTCACATGGTTCAGTATCCACTAGAACAGATACGTGAAGATCTCACTTTCATAGAAGAACCCGAACGAGTTCTTGACAGACAAGAACGAGTCATGAGAAGGAAGATGATTCCATTCGTCAAAATCCTTTGGAGGGATCATACCGAGTGGGAAGCCACTTGGGAAACAGAGGAGTCTATCCGGGCTTCTTACCCTCATTTCATATTTTGAATTCGGGTATGTTCTTCTTTTCCAGTTTACTTTATCTATAATTCGGGGACGAGTTATTCTTTTTATGGGGGAAGAGTTGTAAAACCCGCATGATTTTACCATGAATAGTACACTTTAGATCGTACGTAGTAGATTAAAACTTTACTTTTATAGCATGTTACGTTCACGTATAGAATTTTAAGTATTGCGTACGTTTTAGAACACGATAAGTATTTATTACGTATGAACACACGATAATTATTCAAATAATTATTATAATCACGAACATGCGATCATGAAATCATGAACGTAAATTAATCACGAGCTAATATTAATTACGTATATATTTATTACGAACACGAATAAATATATTAGGTCACGATCAATAATTAATTAGAACACATAAAAACACCAACATGATAAAACACGAACACACTATAATAATTAGACTCGGACTATGTACGGGTTACCCCATGTGGGGCCCCCTACCCGCGGCTACACCAAGAAGGATGGGCCAAGCCCATTTTAATTTTTACTAAAATAAGGGAATTAGGAAAATCTTGGTCATTTTTCACAATACAGGAAAAATAACAAAACCCTAAAAAAAATTTCTCCTTCTCCTTTGTTTCTTTTGGCCGCCGGATTCAAGACACAAAAGGGGGTGTTTGGTTGATTTTTGATCTTGAATATTGTGCAAGCATTCGTGTGTGTTCATCCTTGATCGATCCACGTAATCGGTATAACCTTTTTAACTCTTTTCTTTTATGTTTTGATTTATTGAATCACATAAAATCATGATATTTTTAAAAACTAATTACAAACAATTATTAAAACATGTCTATGATCATGGGTAAATCAAACAAGGGTTTTTAGAGGTGTTTTGATGTTGGCCGACGCCTAACCGAGACCAAGGGGGGTCTCGGCTTGGCTTATTAACCACCACCAAGACCTCATGGTCTCGGTAGGGTGGTGGTGGTCCCACAACAACAGCAAACAAGGGGGAACCCCGACTTGGTTCGGGGTATGGTGTTGATTACGGATCCGGTTCATGGTTTCTAGTCACGGTTCGGTTCATCGATTATGTTAAGGTTTATGATTTTAATAGTTATGTGTTAAAAATTAAATTAATAAAACATGACATGATTAATTTAATTAACATGACTTAGGTTATAAATTTAATTATTAGATCATGAATTTTAACCTAAGTATATGTTTTTTTACTAGACTTTTTAGTTAATTAATTATTAAAATAACCATGACTATAATTAATTAATTAACATGACTTAGGTTATATTAATAATAATTAATAATACATGTTTTAACCTAAGTATTTTAACCTTATTTAATTAAAATCATGATATATTTAATTAAATACTTTTAACCTATAGTTTATCTAATTTACATGTAATAATTAATAAACTATACTTTATAACAACATGACTTAGAAATATAATCAGAAAACACTTAGGCTTATATAATTAGCTTATTTAACCTTATATCTAATTATGGAAACTTTCTATTTTTAGAAACTTATTTAATTAAGGCAGCTAATCAGTTTATGGAAACTTTCTATTTTTAGAAACTTATCTATTTTAAGCAGTAATTATATTTTTGGAAACTTTCTATTTTTGGAAACTTTCTATTTTTGGAAACTTTCTATTTTTGAAAACTTTCTATTTTTGGTAACTTTCTATTTTTGGGAACTTTCTATTTTAGGAAACCTGCTATTTTTAGAAAGTTACTTATTATTACACAGTAAGTATAATAATACATGAAATACAAGTAATACTTAATCAGAATAGACAGAATATAAGATAAACACAGCATAAAGCTTAAAACAGTAAAACATGACATGAACGTATAAAATAAGCTAAGATATGATATAAAACCAGTTACGTATTTAGTAATCAGATACTTATACACGTATGTATTTATGTAGCATTAATGATACGAAGTAGAACTCTCTTCCGTTCGTCTTCTTCGTTCACTGGACATAAGGTACGGATTCCCGTCCTTTCAGTATGGACATTCTTTCCTTATTAGGATTCCCCGTATGCAGCCAACTGTTTTCCCGTAGTATAAGTTTATATGCTTGATTGCTTATGTTTAATTAGAATACCTATAGCCATATACATGCATGACCAGTTTCACCTAGTTTTGGAGGTACCATAACCATAACACTAGAGGCACTAGTGTTATGACTTCCCCACGGAGGAGTGATTGCTCGTGGCGTCCCTTCAGCTTTTGGCCATATTATTATATTTATCATGTGGGGCGTATGGGTGCATCCTAGTTACATGTTTTTCAGTAGATTATTCAGTGTGAATGTGGTGTGTGCCTTGCATCCTTCACAAGGAGCTGATCCATCCTACCCAAAAACCAGTATATTAAATTAGAGGCAGCCCCTCTAATTTGCATGATGAGCTCACCCCTCCAATTATTCATGCACGATGGATTTTCATGACCTATATTGGCTAATGGTAAAATATGTTAAACAGTTTTTACAAGATAAATATAAGGCTTCTCAAACTATAAAACCAGTTTTACTAAGACTTAACTGGGTTATTCGGGACTTAGTTTCTTTCGTTGTTATATGCTTATATGCTTATATTATTCATGCTTTATTTGTACATCCGTGCACTGAGCGTATTGCTCAGCCATTTTCCTTTTCATGTTCCCAAAACGACAGGTACTCAGGGACGCTCGTAGACTTTAAGCGTACGTGCATATGGACTGCAAGCTTTCTAGCCTTTCTTTACATTATGTATTAGCTATACTTTGATACTCTTTCCATGGACATTGTTTAGTCCTTTCATTTACAGTACTTATGTTTGTGTGTGATAAGCTTTACTTTTGGACTACCGATGTTTGATTCCGGTATTTCTTTTTTATGCTCATGTAATGTTTTAGACATTTATCCTTGTATGCTTTGATGACACGCCATAATTACGCGTGACATTCCATTATCAAAATGGGGTGTTACATACTTACTGTTTTATACAGCCTATAATTTTAGTCATGATTTCAACATCTTTACATGTAGATTTTAGTCTTTTTAACCAAATCTATCAACACAAGATCCCCACATAATACTTTGATCATCATTTATCATCATATACATATACATTTATAAAGAAAATACATAATTACATTTACAAAATAACAAGATGATAGGAAGAGATTGATCCCTATACCAATCAAGATGATGAAAAGATGAGATATTGGATGAATCAAGGCTTGATCTTGCCACCAAATCTTCAACCTTTTAAGACAACTTCTTGGGTCCTTCAAATTGATGAACACCTCCATGAAATCAGCCCTTTAACCTCATGAAAACTCCTTTTCATAGGTTAAGATCACCTCTAATATTTATATTTTTAATAGGTTATCATCATATGCAAGTTATACATATGATTTGTGGTGTAAATTTTGATTAATGGTGGTGGTGGTGGTGTATATGGGACGGCATAAAGAGCTAGAGGGAGAGAGAGTTTTGAGTTTTGCATATAAGAAAAATGAGAGAATGGTTTGGGTTAGTTGTTTTTGTAGTTTTGGTGGTTTTGGAAGACTTCTAGGACAAGTGTCCTATGTCTTGGTATATTTTTGACACCAAATGGTGTGTTCGTGAAGCTTTGTCCGCCCATTATAGGGGTGGGACAAGTATAACTTGTTTCATCCCCTTATTAATTTACGGGTACTCCTTGATTCTAGTTTCCTCGATTTACGTGCCCTCTTGTCGTTTTATGAAAAACATTTTTATAAATTATGAATCAAGGGCACAAAACAAATCTAATAAAAATTGTCTCATCAAAAACAGAGTTCAAAAACGTAAATACGTAAACCTAGGGTTTCCGGTTTAGTCGTAAAGGACGTTAAATTATGTACGTAAGTCCTAATCTCTTCTCGTAAATTTGTGAGTTTATGAACCAACACAAATTAAAAATTCCATCATGACATTCGAGAATAAATTTATTTCCTGAAATATCGGACTGTCACCAAAACGGTGTATGTAAACGTAAGCACGTAACGAAAAATTCTCCGGTTTAGACGTAGTCGATGCTAATTCAAGACGTAAACCTAAATTTCTTCCCAAAAATGAATGAGTTCATAATATAACATTAAAATAATGGTTTAAATAATACTTGAGAATAAAATATTGATTATAAATTGACGGATTGTCACATTGGTAATGAGTTAAGATTAGTGTTGTAAGTGAGCTCAAAGGTCAAAAAGTTAATATTCGGTAGAGTCAATATAAATGTTTGTTTTTCTCTGTTACTTAAATTAAACACGTTGATGTATCATTTTAGTGACAATGACAGTTTATGTGCTTAAAAATGTCTGAGACTCAGAATTATGATTCAGTAAAAGTGAACTTTCTGTTTCATTTCTTAGATCGGCCAAGAAACGCTTCTTTTTATTTGCTATTTAGGGCAGGCATTAAGTCTTACTTATGATATATCTTTTGAATATAGTATATGTTTACGTTTATTTGATACTTATATATGTTACTCAGATGCTGCGTTCTCGACCTGACATAGCTCAGTGTTTTACAACCTTCTAAATTTGTAACAACACAAAGATAGACAATACCCCAAGAGGTATGATAATAACCCACTTCGACTTGATCAAGTTGAATGTGTTCTTTTTTTATTTTTTATTTTACTTTTTTGTGTGTTTTCTATCTTAGTGATTAATCTAAAATAAACGTAGTAAAGTTAGATCAACATCATCTTTGAATGGGCTGGACCTTCATTGAGGAGTAAAACAATGTCCGCTTCTTAGTCTATTGATGGAAATTGGAGGAGGTACTCTTTTATTACGATCTTAGTTTTTTCCAAATTTATTTAGAACTAAGATACCTTCCTTTGTGTTTTTTCTATCTTCGTCTATTATTTTGTATATATTATGAAAAAGTAGATAAGCAGAATTAATTTAGTCGAACTCGATATGACATATTTTAGATTTTCTTATATGCCAGATGACCTGCAATACGCATCTGTGATGTATTTGTACTGCGCTAGATAGAGATGACTCAAGATGATGTTTCGAGTATGTTCAAGTCTCAAGTGCGAAGTTGTCAGGTAATCATTATGTATTTGTTTGTTATAAGCTCAAGTTCAATAGTTGTAACTAAATACAAAATAAGCTTTCTAATATTGCCTTTTTAAAATAGGTTATTTTGTATCAGCATGTTCAAAAATGATTGATACGCAAATATTCAGTTTCGGTTGGGGAATGTAGATGATTTCCAGTTGGTTGTTGGTCTTCAATATACATGATGTTCCTGTAATATGCTAATTCTTTTTCTGTTTTGTTGAATTTCTCTCGTCGGCTTTACGATGATGATCTAACTGTTGTTTCAGGCAGTTTTAAGTATGGGTAGATTGATTGATTTTATAGAACATTCAGATCTTCTTGATACCGTTTGAAAAGATGCAAGACTAAGAAGAATACACAAAAGAGCTCGCTACAATGATACTCCCATTACTTCTAATCATGCCAAAGGTATCCTTATAAAAAGCCTTGTTTTTATTAGCGGAAATACGCACACTTATGCATTATATTATGCAATCTGCCAAAAAAATAATTATATTAATGAAAAACAAAACAGATTGTGGTTCATTCGAATCTAGTCAACAATATAATCATAACTCCAATAACTGCTAGAGTCATTAAGCTGGAAAGAGGTTGTTTTTGCGCAAAACATCCTATATGAATCAAGATTAAGCTGATAAGTAGTTATGATAAATATGGATCATAACTATTTACCATATTTCTTAGTTTACTACTTCTGATACTACTTCAGACTACAGAGTTGGACCCAATTGTTGTTGTCTTTCTAGAAGCTATGCATAGATAATATTATCCTATGAATGAATTCTTGTGTTGATTGCAGGGAAAATGTAGTTTTTATGTATGGCTATAAGTTTAGTTTACACCATGCATTAATTTTTTAAAAATAAGATTTTGTTAGATGTTGGCCTTTATTTTATCAGCTGTTATAATATTACTCTTGCAGGATTCAACAAATTTGAGTGTATTGGACTTCATGGTCACATTCTTTCAAAATTTGGGAGAAGACCAATGGTGTTGTGGCTTTGGTTAGGAGGGAAAATCCATTGCAAATGGTTTATGATATGACTAGGACAAGTCAGCAGGTTTTATATGTTAGGAAAGCTGGAGATGCATGATACCAATAAGTTATTGTTGCTTGACTTTATGCCCTTTCTTATCTGACATGTTCCGTTTAAAGGATCCTACATTTTATATAAGCTTTGTTCATTAGAATAACAAATGCATATCACAGGTACCGATTACACAGTCGAAACATTATGCATCCATACTATATTTTATCTGAATACAAAAAGTAATCAAGAACAATAAATCAATAGTCCAGCACATTATATCCACTTTTATATGCAGACGTCTAGATCCGCTAGACTCGGTATGAACCATAAATCATTTATCGGTTACCACCAGGGATGATTCCTCTAAGTGACTTCGCCATCTTTCTCATCTTTTCATGCTTTCTTTCAGTTCCCTTTAGCTCGTGATATCCACTTGTGTCGGTTATAAGGTCTGGTATGGGTACTCTTTTGATTTCAAAGATCAGGGAAGAATATCCCGACTGCATGATGATGAGCTTCTCTGTTTTCCCATCACCTAAGGTTTCAGACACCATGGTTGAACCTTACAATGTCACATTGTCTGTTCACCAGGGTCTGGTATGGGTACATTTGTATGATATCACTCTCAAGCTCACAACCCCTAGCTGCACTATTCTGATATCACTCTCTTACAATATTTTTTAATTGGCATTTTCAAAGTTTAAGCTAACTATTGTTCTTTTGTTAATCACAGTCGGTGATCTTAACCATCTGATCTCTACAACAATTTCTGGGGTTACTTGTTGCTTAAGGTTTCCCGGACAACTCAACTCTGATTTAAAGAAGCTTGTAGTTAATCTTATTCCATTCCCCCATTTGCACTTTTTCATGGTTGGTTTCGCTCCTCTCACTTCATGAGGCTCTAAGAAATACCGTGCTCTTATTGTTCCTGACCTCACACATCAAATGTGGGACGCTAAGAACATGATGGGTGCTGCTAATCTACGTCACGTGTGCTACTTGACCTGCTTCTGCTATTTACCGTGGAAAAATACGCACCAAGGAAGTCTATATACAAATGTTGATTGTTTAGAACAAGAACTCTTCCAACTTTGTTGAGTGGATCCCCAACAACATAAAATCAAGGGTTGCGCCAGATTTGCTACGATTGTAGGTAAAAATTTGGAGAATGAGTATTTAAAATTTAATGGTTGACACTTCCTCAAAGCAGGATCATTTTTCCTTGGGATTTTGTTTGGTATTATTTTGTCTTACCGCTATCAGATGGACTTATAGAAAGGGACTAAATAACTCTTCAAATGGCGCACCAGGAAAATGAAAGTCTCTGTCCCCTCTTTTGGAAGAACACGTATACTTTAAGCGCTATTCACGAAGAAAATGCATTAGGTAATTTCTAACCGAATTAGTAGGGCTGAAGCAAATATAATCTAGAGCTTATTAGTAAACGAATTTCCTTTTAAAGCACTTTCTGATATCAGACTATCTTGACGAAAAACTGTCTCGGCTATTGCATTGTTGTGAAAAACACAGTTTTGTCAATGTGTAGGTATTCAGGTTGGACCGCATCCTGATTACAAGGTTGTGTGACAGATTAACATCAAATCCGCTTGAAAAGTCAAATAATACGAATGTACCGGTGATTTAGTTAAGAGGAGGTGCCTACTAATGATTTTGGTTTATGACTATGTTCATGTTCTCCTGCAGAAGGAGTGTTTGGATCATATTAAAACAACATCCAAACACCCCTACTGCTCCACATGGTAAATGTGTTTGGATGCAACATAAAGCTCACAAATAAATTGATGCCTATTTTAATAGTTCAATTATCACTTGATTGCTACCATAAAGAAGTTTTTAACTTTTCAAACTCTCTTAATTTGCTGATTCTCTAAAGTAATTCATGATTCTGACAACAATGCTAAAAAGATGTGTCAGATGACACAAATTGACGACCTCCATCAAACACTGTATGATACAGAGTGTAAATATTACAGTGGAGGCTCTGTATGGCGGCATACAAAATTCTATAATATCAGGCAATTCTTTATTACGGTCTACTTGCATACTGTGGTTAAGTAATTTGTTTTTCATTGTAAAAGGTTTAAGAAAAAGTAGTCCACGTGTTTCTCACTCAACAAAGCTGAATATAATTTATGGTTGTATCGTGTTTCTCTTATAATATAACTTACTTGAATTGCATAACTCTTTTATACCACATTTAGAGCTAAACTTTATCTATTTTCTTTTAAGGTATCCGAATACACCAGGTATATGGACGAAAGAACAAGTTGAGGGCTGGAAACCTATTGTGGATGTCGTTCATGCTAAAGTCGGAATCTATATATCTCGAGTGCTTCACTACAAACCTTAGGAAACCCCGATTATGTTATTGGCGGATCTCCGTTTGGGCTCTTCCCTGACCCGCAGTGTCCTTCCGTTAAGGGTGTAGATTTTTCAGAAGTGAGAAAAAAGTTGGTTCTTTTGGTTCTGATTATGAAGGCTCTTTATGATGCTTTGGTTTTGGATCACCCCTTCACCAAATCTTTCTATTACTTGTACATGTATGGTTCTTATCATAGCACGAAAACGGTCCAGTAGTTCTAGACTAAACCGGTTATTGACTGGTTTTTTGCTCCATATTGTAATGATCCCACATGTCTTCCTTTTTAACTGAATAAACTAACGGTGTGACTTCAGGAACTTACTATGTCTGACATTAAATCATTTGACCCGGTTGAAGGCAAGACGATTATCGAGTTTCAGGCTCTTGTCGAAAGAAGAAAGTATCTGCAATCCATAGGAGGAAATTCAGCTGTTAATCTTGATATGTGCTTTCGAGATACAAAAATTGACGACTTACACTTGGATTTTACTCTTCCCGGCTATCCTGATTTCATCCTTGGTTCCAGGCCTGATAAAGAATAGGTTACCAAATTATATCTTTTTACCATGACAAGGGTTCACAAACTACGGTCATGGCTAGGACCATGGTATACATGGCTCCATAGTGTGTTATGACCGGTCAAGCAAGTATGGAAACATATGCTTACAGTTTTGGAGTTGTGGCTTTAGAAATAGCATGTGGAACGAAGCTGATGGAGCTTAAGGTAGAAAAGGGTAGACTAAGAATGGTGGAATGGGTTTGGGATCTTTATGGTCTATAGAGAGTTCTAGAAGCAGCTGACAGTAGAATCGAATGAGATTATAATAAGAATGAAACAGAACGTTTGATGATTGTTAGGTTGTGGTGTGCACATCCTGACAGTGGTTTTAGGCCTTCGATTAGGGAAGTGTTTGGCGTTCTTAATTTTCAATCTCCACTACTTCACACCATTTTCAAACTTGAAAGTATCTTCAATTTCACAAAGTAGTTATACACAGAGCTCTCCGTATGGCTACACCACCGACTCCACGAAGTGACTGATTCTTTTTTCTATGATTTTCATCTGTATTTCTTTTAATTTACCAATATGCTGAAAGTGGTTATGCTATCTGCTTCATTAACATGTATAAATAATAACTGAGTTCCTCTAAACTCTATATTATTACTTGAAAGTTTAATCACTAACATGTGGGTTGTCACTTATTTTATCAGATATGCAATATTTTAAAGTAGGATTGCAAATGACATTTGTCATTTGACTTGTCAAACTGAGCAGATGACTACGACAGAAATGCTAGAAAGAAGGTGGTTGCAGATTATGTTTTATCTAGCAAATTAAACAGTCTAAGATCGAAATGGGTCGAGCATGTCAAAAAAATATATATTGAATGGGGGATAATACTATTATATGTATTTAGAGCATTCACTATGAGAGGTCCAATAATAGGTCTAAAAAGTTTGAAAAGGTTTATGTTTTGTATTAACTATAGTGGAGTTCCATTTTAACCTATGTGGCATGAAGAGGTCCTATGCTTGACCTTTCTCGATGTTTTTTTTGGGTGACTGACCAACCGGCCCAGTAGTGATCGATGACAGAATGGTACGAACAAATCAAAGTCACCCCGGTTACAACATTCCTTTATATTGCGCCTAAAATCTCTATTTTTGCTAATATTTCACTCCATCTTTCTTCCCTCTTTTTCTTTTGATTTGCAAGACGGGTGTTGCATTTGGTTCGAGCTAACCCCTGTCCAGTGCCTGGCAGAGCTAAGGGGGCTTTAATCCTTACTCTTTATCCTCATCTTCGCCCAAGCTAACGGGGCCTTACTTATTAAGGGGGGAGAGTGGAGCCTCGAGAAGCACTGTTGAGAGGAAGATCTTTGGCCCCTCGTCATTCTCTACAGGGTTCCAGACTAGGGCTGAGCAAATGAACCCGAAAACCGAACCGAACCGAACCGAACCGAACCGAGCAAATTCGGTTCGGTTTTCGGTTTTGTATATTTATGTCGATTTTGCTCGGTTCGGTTCGGTTCGGTTCGGTTTCGGGTTAAAAACATAAAAAATACGCCTAAAATACATATTCGGTTCGGTTTTACTTGGTCCGGTTCGGTTTCGGTTCGGTTTCGGTTCTGATCAATATAATTCGGTTCGGTTTTCGGTTGGAGATTTTTTCAAAATCGGTTTTCGGTTCGGTTCGGTTTTATTCGGTTCAGTTCGGTTTTGAACCGATGCTCAGCCCCTATTCCAGACCTTTATTCAAGACCTCTTCACAATTTAATGCATGTGTTGTATGAAACAATTATGAAGCTTTATGAAGTTTATACCATAGTACAAAGAGTTTATTAATTCAAAAATTCTAAAACTTGTTGATGTGGCATGAAAATTTTACTTCATAGAGGTTTATAATTTTTTTTATCATAGTGGATGCCCTTATTAGAGAACAAAAGCTTCAATTAAAGCTTTTAAGTTATGGTTTGTAGGCTTTAGTGATAATCTTACAAAGTTAGATATAAAATGGGTACCATTAGTTTTATTTAAATCACAATTAGGAGTCCCCAGTTTGTACATATGGACCACATTATACTCTACAACTAACATTGTGCAAGACAGATTAACCTTTTTACTTATGTGCTCTAATGAATAGTCATTACTCAAAGTGTAATGTTTCAAACCTTAAAATCTTATGTGTTAAAACCTTAAGTATGCTCCAACCAATATAACATTGATATGAGCAAAATCTCATATCAACAAGTCAACAAATCACCCTAAAACACATAGAAAATACCTAACTTTTGTGCTATAAAGCAGTATTATGTGGTATGTTTTGTGTTTGTGCTTTAATAGGTAACAAGGATACAATTTCAAGCAAACAAGTGAAAATCAAGCTCATTTATGATGAAAAGACAAGAGAAGGATCAAAGATGACAAGCCATTTGAAGAAAAGGACCTATCTGGACAATGTTCAAAAGTTGAGGGACTTAAATGCAATTTTGGAAAAAGTCAAGATTAGAGTCAAACATGGTCAACCTTCAAGTCAACCGAGTCAAAGGACTTACATAATCAAGAATTCAAGTTAAAGGACTGAAATTGCCAAAGAAATGAAGAAAAGAGCTCAATTGTATATTCTGCTAAAGAAGAGGGACTGAAAGTGACAAAATTATATTAACTTTGGGTTTGATCCGTGTGAACACCATTTCCACCAATCAAAATGCAAGAAAGATGGGTTTCGGATTGCTAAGTATGCTGACAGCTGGCCACTTACTCACTTTTTATTTAATAACGAATCAAAAACAGTAAAACCCACTTTCTTTCCTTTTGACCAATCACAATGCACCAGCCAATATTCATTATATCCAAATTCGGATAATGCTTAGCCATAACCCAATCAGATAACGCCACGTGTCATCTCTAAAGCTAAACGAGCCCAGAATCAAGTTTGAGCTACACTGCATTTCAAGAAGAACTTTCTACATGAAAAAGACTCCAAATTGAAGGACGAATCCAACCATGCAACTCAGTTACACTGAAATTGAATGGATTAAAAATCCCCTTTTGTGTTGGAGACGAATTTGCAATTAACCAGTTCATGACACCTGGCACTTTCCCATTGGCCAAGACACGTCATCCACTCCAACAACTTCTCATTCCAACTCTATAAATGGGAGTAGATCATCTCATTTGTAGGAAGTAGTTAAAAGTGTGAAAAACACACATTTTCTTATTTTCTCCCAATTCTAGTTCTACTTTCAGTTAGTTAGCAGCTCTTAAGTGCTTGACACACACTTAAGAGCTTGTTAGTTAGGCAGTTAGCATTTGTAACAAACTTTCCCTCCCAAATAAATAAAACAAAAATATTCAGTTCATACCTTCATCTATCTTACTCAATTCTGCATTATAGTTGATCTTTTGTGATTCTATTTATTTCCATTGATCAATAGAGTTTGAGTTGTGATTTCGAAGCTTATCAAGTATTCTTAGCCAGTTCAGTTCATTTCCAGTACCTGAGTAGCATTTTGAAGCAGAATGAGTTGATTAGATCAGATATAGCTTTTGGAGGTGATTTGGTTGTTGATTTTAGTTGAATTGGGTTGAAGGAAGTCTGTTATAGAGACCTCAGCGCTCGTCTACTCCATCAGAGGAGGCTTCTTGCTAAAAGGTTTTAAAATCCTGTTTTTAGTTCCACTTAATCAGTTTTGCATGCTACATTCCTAGATAGCCATTAATTGTTGAACTGATAATGTGTTTAGCTTAATTCTAGTGTAATTATGATAGCTTGATAGCAGTTGTGTGATTTGTAGCCTTAAATCTGTGTTTACTTGTTTTCAACTTTGATTTTCATCAGTAATTGGTCATATAGTTCATTTTGTGGTTAAGTGTTGTTACCTACCTATTTTCAGTTCGATTACACCTCATTTTACATATTAAACAAACCCTGATAAGAGTCAAAACTTGTCTCACACTTGTGATCAAAATTCCTTTGTAAAAGTCTTTCATGACTGTTTAAAGTAGTGTTTGGATTTGATAAGCATTGGTGATTCAAGTTTGCTAAATCTTGTGTTAATTGCTAATTTACACTTAGTAAACTTGTATGATCATTTTGGTTTAGTTGTGTAGTCAATTTGTTAGTCAAAAAGGCAATTGGTCTAAAAATAGTTTAGGTCAAAACTTGCTTACTAGTTAATCAGTAAACTTGCACAATTCAATCAAATGGCATTACTTCATTACTTGATCAATTTGTCCCAAATCAGTTTCTACTTGTAGTTAAACATCCAAAGTTTAAGTGTGTATAAGGAAATTCAACAGTTTATAAGTTTAAATGAGAAATTAGCTTTTTAAACAGCTTAAGAGCAAATGCAAGTTTCTGCAATATAGGCTTGACTGTTTTCTCATATCTCCATTTATACATATATACATACATATATATATATATATATATATATATATATATATATATATATATATATATATATATATATATATATATATATATATATATATATATATATATATATATATATATATATATATATATATATATATATAGAATATGGATCAAATGAGAACTTTTTAAACTTGAAAAAATAAGAACTATTACTAAACCAATAAGATGAAGGCATGTGGTAATTAAATTTTAAATTTTATATTAAATGAATAATAAAGCTGAAGGGTATTATAGGTATTATCACTCTATCTATTTATATTAACCTTATCATAACTACATAAATTATTAACCACTCAAAAAGAAGATCTGTTTCACACTCTGCTTTCTCAGATCTATCGCCGAGATCTCCGCAGTATTCTTCCCCTTAAACGAAATCAGTTTGATCCCCAAACTCCTACTATCTTCTTTATTTATTTGGTAAAGTCCATATTAATAACCATATATACATATATGAAGAATATGTTGCCAATAATATGAAATATACCGATTAATTAAAAAATAGAACACCACCGTGTACCATGTTTTCACTTTGGCTATACCTTTCCTTCTTCTTTGACGTGGGCTCCCTACCTAAAAATGAGCATATGGTAAGTATATGTTTGTTGTAATGTTTTATACAATTTTAATAAATGATAAATAATTCTCCAGCTAGCCAAATTTTTTGGCGAGCATTCGTCAACCCCCTAGCATGTCAGTAAAGACGAAATGATGATGTACCACCATGCGTCAATTGTACTCGAGATGATGTACGATGATGCACTAGGTATTTTAGAGATGACGTCAAGGTCGTACACTCATACGCATGACAAGAATAGGAGCAAAAGAGAAACGCTTTTTTGTTGTGCCAAAAAGTAAGCGATCTATTGTTATACTGAAATCAAGAACCAATATGTTGTTTTTACCAATTCTTATATTGAAGCAATTTAAAATCATGGTAAGGTCTTACATTGGCTTGTCATGTTTAGACATATGTTGCTAAATACGTTGGTTAAATTTATTGGTTAAATATTTGTTGGTTATACTTAATGTACGAGTTCTTTTTGTAAAAAAGAGATGATGTACCACGCTATTTTTGATATTTTCAAGACGAGACGATGCACCTCGATACATCAACTATTTTTGACCTTTTCGAGACGAGACGATGCACCTCGAGATGATGAACAGATTTGTTTATGTGCCAGTATTCGTTTATGTACCAGGGTTTGTTTATGTATTCGTATTTGGGTAAAATGCAGGATGTCCGATGTACCGGATATGCTAGTGTTCGAGTTCGATAGATTATTGAATTAAAGTTTTTGGAAACTCATATATTTGATACACATATATGTATATGTATCAATCTGTTTATGTAGCAGGTCCTGTGTATATGCACGAATTCCAATGTACCGGAATCTGCTGGTGTTCGAGCTTGGCAGGCTCTTCATGCGCATATGTGTTTATGTACCAAGATTTATTTATGTACTACGTACGGTATATGTGTGGTTTTGAAGATATTTGTTAATTTTGTGTAGTTAATATCATTATTATTAAAATCATGTTGTATATTTAATTATTATTTTTTGCACCAGTTATGACTAGTTACCTGATTTAAAAAGGAAGATGGCGGATAAATAGAAAATGTATCAAAACTTTAATTCAATAAATATGATTTGAATTCTCTGAAATACCCTTGAACCCCTATTTAATGTCATCATTTAAAATCAATCTAATCCAACACTAATCTATTGATCCAACGGTTTAGGTTCGTTCTCACTTTAATAACTTTAACAAAACTCTTACATTAACCCTCCTCTATATATATATACATATATATATATATATATATATATATATATATATATATATATATATATATATATATATATATATATATATATATATATATATATATATATATATATATATATATATATATATATATATATATATATATATATATATATATATATATATATATATATATATTATACATAGGTATAATTATGATTTAAAACCACACTTTTAAATCCAGTCATATCCCAGTCACATCTTTCAGCCAATGAGATTTCAACAATTCCTATAAAATCTCCATTTTTCACGTTTTTAGTTATTTGAAATAGCACCTTTCTGAAAATCACGTTTCAGAATCGTAGTTTTGAAAACTGCGTTTTGGAAGTGCTGTTTTGGAAATTGCGTTAAATGAAGGCATTTAAAAAATATATTAGCAAGATTCGAACCCTGGTCTCTGCGCTCAGAGAAGAGCCTGAAGGCCACTGTGCTCTTCCACAATTCTTGATTTACGATTGAAAAACAAAATAATTAACTGTACTAACAAATCCATTACTTACTATCATTAGGATCATTCGTATATTATCATTATCATGTAACCATTCCTTAAACCATAATCTTTTCATTGTATATCTCCAAAATAGAAATAGATTTATTGTAGCCCTAAAAAAGTCACTTAATAATAGCTCCTCCCTTTTGTTTATCATAAAATCTTAAACCACCATTCAAGATTCATCTTAAAAAGGTATTCAAAAACGTATGAAACAACATGCCTCATTTTCTCAAAACCCTAATGATCATCAGCCGATTTTTAAGAAGCCATCAGCCTATTAGATAGATCAAGCCATCAACCTAATGAAACCGTATTATTTTTGTTTTGTTTTGCAGGTTAAATCATATTACTGGTGCAGCAATAGTTGCATTCTGTCTTCAACTATTGGCCATATTATGTGGGTGGGCATCTTATAGAGGTTTTTAAAAAGAGGATATGTAATATAGCTGTGAAACAGAATAGTTATATATAGTGTGTCCCTTTATTCAATTACTGCGTCTATTGTTTAATTGTGCTTTCATATGATTGATATCCTCTCTTTGGATGTAGTTTTAGTCACTAGGTTGAATACGAAGGTTGAGGAATTTGTGATTTGTACTTGATGCAGGTCCAAAGAAAAGCAACATACATCCACAAGGTTAGTCTCACTATCATAAGTTACTTACGCTTGAACTTTACTGATGTTAAAAGATAACTAAAACCAATGCACCTGTTCAATTCAGTTATTTGTTTACAGGTTTATTAACTTTACAATATACATCTTCAATTTTTGATAATTGATAGAAAGGTGAATCAGCAAGGGCTCCTTTATGCTGAAATAAGACCCGTTTACTTGCTGGTGTTTTATGGTGTATATTCGCTTAAAGACAACATGTGATAAGTTAGCTGGCGCTTTATAGATGACTTGGGTCAGTTTCTCTCGCTGTGCGTAAACTTAACTTTTATTCCTCAAGTCAATAAATCTTACTTTAAGTTTCTTTTTATGTAGTTTAGGTACATATTTTAATACCATCAATCGGATTCTTGATGTTCTTTTGAAGTTGAATCGAAGAGAAACTGAAGTCATGGGCATCTTATCTTCAATATTTAAACTGTACGCAAAGGCATTCTTTATGTTTCACACTTTCTTTTGAAACTGTTCGTAAATATGCCACATAAGATATTCGCTGGTATGATTATCTAGACCTTCTATGCGCATCATAATATTTTGTATATTTTCCAGTCCCAAGATCGTGCGTGGATTAACAAGATGCCTTTGTTGCAGGGCACAATCATCTTACATTTTATTTCCATTTTAATATCATCTTTTCATATTTTGTTGGAAATACGGTTTTGTATAGTTACGGAGTAGCAGAGTCAATATTTCTAGGTCTTATCGCAGCGTTAGCCAATTGAGCGAACTGCTGACTGTAATTGGATATCGTAAACTAAATCTTCTCTTTGTGTTTTTATCAGAAACATAACTGAGACAATTTTGCGAGATGGTGCAGCTATGTACAGGATCTAGAAACGGTGAACTAAACATCTTATGACTCCCATAGTGTCGTATTTGTTTTAGTAACCACCCCTTAATTCAAATATAAGATAGCCCTAAACATTTCTTAGTTAAAATAGAAAAGCAATCCCAAACGCCCCTTAATTTGGAAGTAGAACAATCCCAAACATTCTGGACCGAGTATAGACTTAATGTCTCGCAACCTGAGCTACTCAGAGAGAAATTATGACTGTTACACTTGCCTAAAATATTAAGATCATGATTAATAATCTTATTACTGAACCAAGTATTAATATGCGAAAAACTGTTCAATTGCAGATTTTCTTGAATCTGTTCAACCTCAGGTAGAGCAAAGCCAGCACAATGGTGTACTGTGTGGTTATAGACAAGGATATGAAACTTACGGATATGCTCAAGTTTCTCAAGGCCTTGCTATGTAGTATTGAGGCTATGCAGCAGGACATGCTACACATGTCCAAGAACAGCCCCAACTAGAGCAATAAGTAACATAAACCAAAAATTTGTAAACGGAAACAAAATTTTCCTTTCTCAATATGCTAAAAACAGATTATGTATCTGTGTTATCCAAATAATGAATCAGAATGGGGATGGTTATTGAAATTGTTAGCGCGCTAACAGTACTTAAGGACTAATGAATGTTTTTTTGGGAGGGAGCATTACCAATATAATATGAAGGTGAAACTTAAATGCTACATTTTCAGTTTGAAGAGAATTAGTGGAAAGCTATATTTTTTATTGATTCACACATGGACTTTTTACATTTTTGAGCTGTAAAGTGTGAACAAAGATTAGTTACATAAGTTTCTATTCTATTTTAGCATGGGTGGGTTGCAACTAAATATTCAAAGATAAATATATCACCAAGCTTAGTAATATCGATCTTAATTGGTTTATTTCAGATGCATTGAAACACGCAAGAGGATTCAGCATGTATCATGCTATACACTCAACATTGCCAGTGTTCATTTAGTCAGATACACTTC
This sequence comes from Glebionis coronaria, assembly GCA_025667525.1. Classification (NCBI taxonomy): domain Eukaryota; kingdom Viridiplantae; phylum Streptophyta; class Magnoliopsida; order Asterales; family Asteraceae; genus Glebionis; species Glebionis coronaria. The sequence continues at coordinate 7,610 of JANFOE010002437.1, read as the reverse complement.
CTGATTTAGAAGAACTTTTGTCCTCCATTTCAGTGTGCACATCAACAAAGATTTCAGCATTTGTTGGCTGCTGCTGATTGATTTTGTTTAGATCGTTCTTATTCATGTACCTCATATATCATGCTATACACTCAACATAGTGACCTTACGAGTTCCTTGGTGTCCGGTGAGCCATGAAAACCAGTTTATTTTATTTTAAGAGAAATAAACGCTGATGGGAAGTTTTATGTATTCATCCAATCAATTATGGACCTTATCCAATTCGAAAAAGGTTAGTCAATACTTTACTGCTGCCATTTCTACTTATACATCGTTCCTCAATAAAATTTAGTAATTGTATGAACACACCGATCCCTAAGCATAGTAGCAAGTCAATCATCAATCATCAGTCATGATACAATATTGAAGGTACGTTATTTTATGAATATAAATATTTAAACAATATTTATTTGGTTTGAAAATGGATGTCTAAACGCCCCTAAGCATACTTTACTGCTGCCATTTCTAGCTGCAAGGGGTTTCAGTTTTAGTCATTGATAATTTCCATTAATATATCCATACGTAAGAGAATGAAAAAAACATACTGTTGTGCTCAGTTTTCTTTCAGAACTTCTTTTAATTATAAATAGTTTATAACTGAGGGGATGAATTGGGTTGAGGTATTTGAGGCGGTGATCGTTTGTAACGGTCACAATACTAAAACAAACCTGCTAAAACTTGTCTGTTTACTGCAATTTTTAGAAGCATCACTTTTGAGTGTTTGGCTAATAAAAACTTCAATATGATTTTCTGCTTTGTCTGACCTGAAACATATGCACTGATGTCGTGCAGTAAATGAGCTGAAAGCTCTTGCAAAATGCAATCTTGTTAAAAGAGAGAATCTTAAACTACGTGGTAATTTATACTCTTCAACTAACTTGTGTAGAAGATCAAGATCAGTCTTTTCGTAAGTATTGATTTCAGGCAAATGGATTATCTGTAAACCTTGAGTTGCCTGTTCATCAGAGTTCTCTTTTAACGACTCATTGCCTGCATAAAACTCAAAATGTAAGGTGCTGCCCAACCCGAGAGCTACTGAATCAGATACATTCTCTGTGGCACATGCAACCAATCCAAGTCCTTCATCCTTCCCACCCCAGCCTTGTGCAAAATTAAATAGCTTGGAACTTAGAGATGCATATCTTATAATGTGTTTTCCAATTGATTTCCTTAAGAAAGCTGACAGAGTTTGGAGACAGGCTTCAACCACGTCCGCATCAGTGGAAGCCAGCAGAGAAGAAAGATGATGCTCCAAAGTTATTGATAGAGATTAATTACTACGCTAAATACGATATATATTAGAGAAAAGGCCAACTACTAATTAGTAGAAAGGTTTATGAAAGCATTGTGCAAAATATAGCATGCAAACTAAACTTCAATATGTATAAAAACATAAAGACAATAGTTAGTTAATTGTTTTTAAATTTTGAAACACACATTTTAGTCTAAGTACATCAGGTTGTAGAGTTTAATACTAGATTCATTGACGGTTTATGCTATGTGTTCATTTAATCATTTGTTCTTATAGATTGTAGGAATATTCAAGATGGTCATGCTGCCTATATTTGGCCAGCTTTCAGAAGAGTATGGACTTAAACCACTACTACTCATTACAGTATCGACAACTATAATTCCTTTTACTCATGTATATAGAATGTACAAGATACAACACCGGGTCAACAACTTGTTTAGCTTTACTACGCCCTGCTTGCTATCAGTGAGTCAAGAGAATTTGTGTATGCTTATTAGGTTCTGCGTACGATTTCATATATTATCAGTCAAAGAAGTACCTTCTTCATTGTTGTTGCTTATGTGGTAAGACATACTGTATCATTCAATTCTGTTTATCCTGTTACGTGTTTTAAAGAAGTTTGATTTCAAGATTTCAAGATTAAAATGTTTAAAGAAATATAATGATTAGTATCAGTTTTTGATGCTGAGGAGTAGTCCAGTTTACCCTTAACGGGTACAAAATCATGTTCCAAAATGGGTCAAATTGGTTAAAAGTCAGCCAAAGTGTATTTCTATATCACAAGACCTCCTAATTGGCAACGTTTAACAATCGTTAGATCTATGCTATAAAATTATATCTTATGGAAATAGATTTGACCCAGCAGTGGTTTATATGGAGTTGACAAAATCAAATTGTCCCGTATCGTGTGGCCCGATCCGTTTCAACTGGTAATTAAAACTACACATTATTTGAACTTTTTCAGGATGATATTGTTCATAACAGAAAATGGGCAGTTGTTTTTAGCTGGATAACAGGCCTTTTTTCTGCATCACGTGTCGTGGGAAATCTATTAACACGTTTTCATCCTGAAAAGTACATTTTTGAGGTCCTATCATTTCAAGACAGTATATCATAAATTCATGTCGTTTGTAATTATTTTCTTTTCATTCAGGTTCCGTACCTCTCTTGATCTTCTGTCCAGTTTTCTTTCTTTCTGAGACATTTAAGTCGACACTGAAAGAAGATCAACATTTATCTTATTTGAGTAAAATAATCACGGTTGTTCACGAACGTTATAAGACGATGAAATATGTTGTAGCTATTGTCTTGGACACATATATCTTTGGGCCTTTCTTATGATGAGTATGGCCAAACATTCATAATAATAACTGAAGTCACAGATTCAAGGCGAGAACCTAAAATTAAAAATCCAGTTTGCATATAAAAATGTAACTCTATTAACTTCTGGTGCTAAGAATGCACTCACCCCCGCGAACTTCTGGTTTTTTTTATCTTCCATTAGTGTATGTTCGGTAGCAGAAGGCCAGGTGCATTGGTATAATATGATATGTGCTCACTTGCACGCTTCAACCTTCTAACTAATGATTTTGGCTAAATGAATATTACATGCTTACAAGTACGTGATGAAATGTTGCTCCATGGTAAATGAACATTAGAAGTCTTCTCTTTAGAACCCTTTTAGAACATAGTAGAACTGCTTTGTCACACAGATCATAGTATTAATTACTAAATCCTGATTTATTATAAACATTATTCTCATGTTATTTATATTAGGATTTTGTTTGCTGCACATGATTTATTCCTTTCACATAAACTTATCGTATGTGATTATGCACAGGGATGAAAGCCCACGATCAGAAGTCTAAATGCACATGATAGCTGTGTGTGAGACTGTGCTTAGCATCCCATGGGGTATCATCTTTGCGGGTTAGTCAATAGTTAGAGGGTTTCCTGAAGGAGTTCTTGGGAGCTGATTTAGTTTTGGGCCCTGTTCATATACTAACGATTATGTCAGATTCTTATATTATTTTCTTTTTATTGGAATTGACTTTGTTTTCCTTTAAATATATATTCATTTTTTTAACCTGTGATTCAGGTTATATTATTGCTCATTAGGTTGCTGAGTTTGGAAAGCTGCTTATGCATGAAGCATCCAAAGATTGGGTCATTGGGTGGTATGCACTAATCTGTAATTTTTATTCACAACAAAGTTGTTGCAAGTTACAGTAATAAAGAATTTATGTGCTGATTTGTTGGCATATGACTCTAGACATGCTTAAATTATAAAGTGAAGTATATTTGTCTGGTATTTTGCAGCCTACCGTTCAGGGAAGATCCAGTCCCCACTCAGGTTGCGGAAGTGGAATGTTATTCCCATTCTGGTGTTACTCTAGCAGAACAACAACCAAGACATATCACCTCGGTAATTATAATATTGTTTAGTTCATTAATGCTCGCGTGAATCTTCACATAAAAAATAAGAAATCCCAATGGCCCGCATTAGTTAAGATAAATAGTTTATGGTATTGCTCGGGAACTATATAATTTGCACAAAAGATGGCTAAGACTGAAAACTATATAGGCAATTATGCTTAAATATACAGGTAAAAAAAGTTCCATATTTCCAGATGTCTAAACAGGGTACCCACCAACCATATAATGTATTCATAGGAATTTTGTGAACATATGACATTGCATTTTGTTACTATTTTCTTCCGAAAATGGCCATACATCTGAGTTTCTACCAAATCTGAATACCATTTTACACTTTTATAAATGTTGGTTCAGGTGTGAAAAAAGGCTCTTGATGACGCAGGAAGTAGTGCCCAGAAAAGTATTTGCATAGGCGAGATCCTGTGTGGTTTGTGTAACACAACTTCCCTGACTGCATCTTCTGTGACAGGTCCATTGGTAGCAGGTGCTGGTTTTTAAGATGATGATGCACCTTTACGATTCTTTGCACCAAGACCCGGCTCTTCTTTTAACAGCCTTTAACTCCTAAAATGCAACAGAACTGTCGAACACAGGGTCAGTTTAAAACAATTCTTACATACTCTGCATCAATGAATCTACACCAGGTAAATACATATATTGTTTAGCTTCCGTTTAGTATTTACCACTTGACATGGGAGGAATGAGAATCAGAGTTCGAATATATTTGTAATATCATTTTGGTTTGCTAATCCACTGACCGTTGTTGGCTAAATGTATGGATCATACATTTTGGCTAAATGGTTTTCGAGACATAATACTTTTTGGCTAAATGGCTAAATGTAGTTTGTGTAATACTTTTTGAAATGCCAAGTAAATAATATAGTTTGTCACCTTTTAATTGCTTTCGACCATACCTCAGTACCCCTAGCTGGTATATAAAATAGCTAATTCCTAATGGCTTTATCGGTCATTGTCAAGAGGAGTGAAACTAACTTACCTGGATTAACTAATGTTGAGAAGCCAAGGATCAACAATGGAGCATCTAAGATCCGCAAGCTGTGTCTAACCTTTCCTATGAAGATGATGTCAGGGAGTAGACCAACACCTACAAAGGTATGCATAAAGTTTAACCTTTTTTGGTCAATATTATCATTTGAAATAGCATCATCTGACTTGCGCAGAACTAATGCAGGTAACAGGCATTCCTGAAGATTCTAGCGGATTAAAAATTAGACGATAATTAATTTGATATATTTGATACCACCGCTAATTAACTTTTTATTTCACAAATATTTTCTTAGAAGTATAATTTGTATTATATCTTTATAAAAAATTTATGTCGCCAAGTTTAATGTGATTCTCGATCTCAAAGGTAAAATAGACTTAAGAGGTTGTGACATTGCTAACGGACGAGTTTCAAAATTGTTAATAAATAAATGACCACAACTCTTAAAGTACGACTATAAACAACCAACATTGAACTAACTTACGTGTACGCTAGATATATATTGTAACTTAAATGTAAAATGAAGTTCAAACTTCACAATATCCCTTCAAACATTAGATATCTAACTTACATGCACTACACATACATGTACCGTAAAAGTCTAACCAACCTATGAACTAACTTAAATGTAAAATGCATAAAGTCCAATAAATAAGTTTACATCATCTCATTAAATATTGGCCAGATAGCATAAAAAGGCACTTAACTTAGGTAGGGATGCAAAAAAAATCCGAACTCGATGAGAAAACCCGAAACCCGAAATAATTAGGGCGGGGCGGGTTATCTTTATCGGGTTATGGGACGGGTTTGAGGCTTAAACGATGATTTTTAATCGGGTATGGGGCAAAAGCAGGGAATAAGGTCCCCGACCCGCCCCACCCGATTAATATATACACATATACAAATATAAGTATTTTTATATTGTATTTTCTTACTATTTGCGTCATTATAAATATTTATTTAGTATTTATTCATTTCAATATTACAAATTGTTATTATAGAAGTTTGTTTAATGTATTGTAAGTTTTTTGTGTGTAACATATCACTAATTATGTATAATAATATCGTTTAAAACCTTATAAGTCTTGCTTGTAATCCATATATTATTAATAAGTTTTAATACTTGAAACTTATTTTTAGCGGTCTAAAAATAATAATCAATGTGAAATGATGCGATTTTGATAAAAAATTTCACCCTAAGAGGGCACCCGATAAGATCCCTGATTAGTATTTGGCGGGTTTGAGGGAGCATTGCGCCCCAACAGGCATCCTGATTAAATCCCGACGGGGATCGGGGCGGGTTTGGGAAGAACTTTATTAATCGGGTTTGGGGATGGGAATGGTCGCCCCACCCCAAACCCACCCTGTTACCATCCCTAAACTTAGGGTCTTTTTCCAATCAAGGTACTCAACTTTTTTTTGACACGTAAAGAATGACAAGTTATTTTTTTAGCCGATTTAGGTTGTTTTTTTCACTTCTTGTTAAAAACTAATGGTCATTTCGTTAATGGGTGTTTTATTAAATCCGAGTATATTTTTTGTGAAGATTTTTGTTGACAGCCCCAAAATAAATACTTTGGGTTCCTGCCAAATATACGAACCTCACATGTTTTTTTATTCAGCCATTGCACTCGAACCAACTAAAGTTGGCATGCTCGTCATCTATCCTATCTTTATCTTGGTGCAAAAATCAGTAGACCTTCTTTAAGATAAATGTATCATTTTCTTTCTACAACATGAAATTATTAATGTCATTAAAGATTGCTTCCTCCAATCTATAGGTAGACTACAAACATTTGGAGTCAGTACAATGCTATGGTATCTGTATAAATGATTGCTTTTATATTGACATGATTTTGTGACTTTACGATATGAAATTTGAGAGCCAAATAACATCGGTCATCTTGAGTCAGTGTTCTACATCCTTCAGCAGCCATATATATATCTTAAGTAGTACGTGTCTGCAAGACAATCCCGTTTCAAACTTCGACTCAAAATGAGACTCGTAATACTGCTTCAATAGGTGTCCGTGTTAATATAGTTTGCGCATTCAGTGGAACCCAGGTTGGATTATCATATCTTACAGGAACTCGAAGTACTTATCTTCGAACGGTCAACAATAGTTTTCAAAAACAAACCCTCAAATCTCTTGAAAAGTTCATTTAAGGAGATAACGAATTGACTGTTAGTTTTTTAACGAGAAGTGACAAAAAACCTAAATTGAATAAAATAAAAAGTTGAATACCTTTATATGCAAGAAAAAAAAAGTAGAGTATCTTTATTAAAAAAAAGACCTTAAGTTGAGTGCCTTTTTATGTTATTTGCCCTTAAATATTTAGTCTATACACCCATTCTTCAAGTATAGATATAATTTTTGGAGTTGAACCTTTTCGTTTACCAGCGGTGGATTAATGCTTTAGATCCGAAGGAGATGTCACCTATGATTAGACTAAAAGGACGAGATTGTGGTGTCGTTTTTCTTCAGTGTTGATTGTTTTTTTTAAATGTCCCATAATCAAAACTCAAATTGCCACAACCACGCATTGAAATCCATTATTCAACACTATGAAACTTAAAAATTATTCATTTTTAAGTTAAAATACTTGATTTTTTAATCATGATCATAACTTTTTCCGCCTTGCTAATGTTAAAAAAATATTTCATCATACAATCTAATTGGGTTAATACATACGTAGATAACTAACGTTTCCAAAAAAGTGCGCCTAAAGTAATAACGTTTCAAATCGTTCACTCAAGTAACTAAGGTATATGTTACCGGTTAATTGAGTTACTCATTTTTTTATTTACATACGTTAGCCGGTTTTAGTAACTTAGACAAACATTTTTGTAAACGTTGGTAACTTCTTTATGTATTAA